>VNJU01006458.1:0-30312 GCA_008042675.1 Drosophila seguyi | reverse complement strand
ATATATATATATACATGTAATTGGTCAAATCAAACGTTGCGAGTGCCTGAGTGCCTTCTTTATCTAATCGTCTTCTTTGGAGATTATCAGGTGCCCACTTTGATTCCGATCCGCCTCGCGTGGTAAATGTGTCTACAATATTCATGTATAACGAGTCGCTTTATGTCAAACGCTGAGATTGCATTCGTGCCAGGAAACCTTGAAATATCATCATCATCCAATCACCTAGGAGGCCAATCCGCGCTGGCGACGCTTTACGCGAGCATAAGGGCCCACGGCTGGGTCCATGATAAAGTCGTACAAAACACGAGACCAGCTGGTGTGCTGGGGCATTGTTTCGTAGAACTCCTTGGCAATGCGCTTCACCTCCGGCAGACGGGATCCGGGAACCGCAGGGAAGTCGTGATGCTCGTTGTGGTATCCCACATTGAAAGTGATCCAATTCAACGGGCCGTAATAGGAATACGTCTCGAAGCCCTTGGCGAACATGTAGTGCTCCGAAATGAAGTGTCCGGCAACCGGATGAAGACCCATGGCCAGAATGCTGCCAATCAGCAAGTAGGCCAATGGCTTCCAGCCCAAAAAGTAAACGATCAACGCGTTAAACGTTAACTGAATGATGGTGTTGACGATTTCTAGGCGCGTTGGTGGCTTCGGATTTATCACCAATGGACGGAAAATGTAAAAGAACGGCTGCAGGCACACCCACAGGAACTTTCCGAATGTCGTGTCAAAAAGGCGCGCCTCCAGCAATGTGGGTATGTCCGTATCTATAGCATCGTCACCTTGGTAACTGCAATGGAAAGAGATATATGAGAATTAGCGATCTGGTAAATCATAAAAATATACCAAGATATGCATCTAAGAGATATATTTTATATATTCCATATATGCGCATAAATATATACATATATTTAGAAAAACTTGGAAATATAGCCATTAATCAAATCTATATAAAATTTGAATATAACAATTTTAGATATAGAAAGGTGAAAGTATTCGAATAATTGTATTCTTTTTATTATATTGGCCTTATAAATGAAAATTTTAGACATTAATCGCAAATATGCATATAACAACGTCAAAAAAATGAATTTATTTTTTTTTTTTTGCTTTAAAAGTATAGTATAGTATAGGAATATCGGTTTTTTTTCGATTTTCACTAGAAGCAGTCTCGTTTTCGAATGCTTTTGAGTATATCCACACGTTAGATGTGAAGAAAAGTGTTTCAAAACCATAAACATAAATGACATATTAATTGTGTTTAAAGAAAAAATCATTAGATTCTTATTAAGAAATATACATTCATCCTTCACACCTAGTACAATAATAGGAGATTAAAACCAATTCTTTCAAAGCCGAGTCTTAAATATTGTTATGTAAAAATGTAGAACATCAATGCTTTTCCAAAATTTTAAAAACATCGATTCAGCGATTATTGCAACTAGTCAACCGTTATTTATAAGCTCTGATAAATTCAGAACTTCCCCTTAACCGAATCCCTTAAATAACATAAATCATTGGCATTGCCAAAGGTGGACGAACAGGGATTGACCCAATCTCGAACCTGCTTACTTTTTATATATACGAACTGTTGTTGAGCGACATTCAACAATCCACAACGATCGCACCTGGGCGATTAGATAAGCGCTTATCTAGACTACGCTTTGGGTGAATGAGGGTGACTGTAAACATAAACATCGTATTGCTGAGAAATGTAGATATTGTTTTTGATTTTGTTTTTCCGGCCTAATTCAATTGGGGACTTTTGCGAAAAAGAGTTGCGGTGGGACCTTCGATATCAAAGTGACTCAACTCAACCGGCTCGGCTCTTGAGTGAGCTACGTGACCAATTGAAGAAAGCTGAGAAGTTCGACTTATGCATAATAGTATAGGCCATAAATTCTAGCAGGAATAATCTTATCGGCTCAATTCAGACGCACTCGATGACCAAGACCACATATAAACATTCCACGAACGACGGGCGGAGTGGAGAGAAATGGAAAAATTGACTCACTAGCTTATCAAGGTGCGGACGGAACGGGGGTAGTGTTGGGCAACGCGCACCACACGCGGTAAAATGGGTAAATTGGACTATAAAGGGGATGGGCAGGGCAGGGCAGCTGGCGGAAGGGGCTATTTTCACAGTTTACTGAGCGGCTGACTACGCCCCAACAATAACAAATGCTCATGTGTGTGCGCCAGATCCACGAAAACGTCATGGAATCGTATGGATTCCCTTTGCCCAATGGCACGTACCGGTGATGTTCCAGGTGGTACTTTTTGAAGGAAATGCTCATGGGCAGGCCGATGGGCAGGTTGCAAATAAATCCCAGGATACGGTTGTGCATCGGTCGGCTGTGGCCAAACGCCAGGTTGTGGGAGATCTCGTGCACAGCCAGCATCAGCGAGTGGTTGATGATTCCGCCGAAGCAGTAGGCGGCCACCAAAAGCCACGTCCACGACAGGTCCTTCACGACAAACAGCGCCAGGATCTGGGTGAGCACCATCGCCCCGGCAACCCATTTGAAGTTGGGGTCGTGCCCGAAGAGCTTCTTAATTTGCGGGTACTTCTCCAGGATGATCTTGCGCCGCGAGGCGTGCGGCTCCTCCGTGTACACCCACTCGAAGTCATTGCGCGACACTTTTTGACCCATCGCGGATGCAAGGCTTGATTTCTACTGTTTACGGAAGAAGTTTGAGGTCGGTCGATGTCAGCGCGAACCGGCGAGGGGCTGTCAACAAGCAGGGCTGCAAGAACATCGGTACTACTATCGATGCTCAAAACATCGATACTAATATCAATGCTCGATACATCGATTTCCCTTGCTTAACATAACAACTAGAGACGTAAAAAAAACGATTATTTGTAAAAACAATTTCATCCTCGAATATACGATAACATCAAGATTTTATGTGTTAAATTAAATTCGCATTTTTATTTGAAAAAGGTTCACAAAATATTTATTTTGAATTAAAAATTTAAATTAGGATATATTATTATTTTTAATCATTTTTATAATTTTCCTATCCTAAACCTTCAGGAGAGTGATATTCTCAGGATTTTTGATGGACCTTTAACAAACAAAAAAGCTGAAAAGACATAAGATATCCCCTTTCTAAAGATTTCCAGGTTCCTACAACTTTAAAACCGTACTCACTTTTAATTATAAGAATATTTATAGAACAGATCATCTTGAAAATCAGATGGAACTTTATGCTTAACGCGATGCGAAAAGTCAACTATGGCTTCATCCATGTTGGTCAGTATCGCTTGCAGTTGCCCTTCTAGCTTGGTCGGTTGATTTTCCATTTTGGTCTTGGCCGTTTGTAGATGGCCATTGGACTTGGTCTATACCGCAAGCAAATCTCCTTTCAGTTTTGACTTACCATAAGTTGGTCTAGTGACAGCTTCGCCTTGGTTTCATTTACGACCAAAATAACCTGCACCTCCTTAAAAGAAACTCGCTTATCAAATAATTTCCGTAACCATTCGATGACTTCCGAAGAACTATCCAGCTTCCTGGGGGATTGATGAGCTATTTATAAAGCTGACAGCGGGGCGGTAGCATCAGTACCATCAGCACCACTTAATCTCAAAATACCCTGGTATATCCTTCCTGTTACCGTTACCCAACCTTTATCCCTTAATTAAGATTTCTTTTTACATATTTCAACGTTTGCTGGCAAAAACCCAGATCGCTCAGCCACACCTCCGCCGATATGGCCCACAGAATATAGCCTATACAGCTGACTCACTGCTCTCAACGTATATGTTTTGGCGATGTGGGCGTGTTTAGTAGTTTCTGTTTCTTAGGCTTGGTATATTTAAACATAGTGTGTACATATGTATTTTTGTATTGTTTTTAATATATTT
The DNA here is from genome assembly GCA_008042675.1 of Drosophila seguyi. NCBI lineage: Eukaryota > Metazoa > Arthropoda > Insecta > Diptera > Drosophilidae > Drosophila > Drosophila seguyi. The sequence continues at coordinate 26,435 of VNJU01006458.1, read as the reverse complement.
TTTATCAATAGTTCTAGAAAAAGCGCTAAAACAAAGGTGTGGCAAAAAGATGTTGTGGCTTTTGCGTTTAGTTGTTAGCCCGTTTTAGCGAGTGGTGCCTTGAATCTGTTTCTTCTTTAAATTATTCTCTTTTTAGATAGATGCAAATTGTTTTTGTATATATTTGTATATATTTGTTGTTGCTGGTTGACGACGCAGTTTTAAAATTGATGTTACACAAGGAAGGACTAAATGGTTACATGGTCTTTTGTGCGGGCCTTCAGCTAGATGTTTGTTGCCCCAGAATCCGCAAGATGTTGATGCCATGATGTTTGATGGAGTTGCCGCTGTTGCTCAGTTGTTAATGCCAGCGATGTGTCAGTGTTTAGTCCTTGATCGTTTGCTGCTCTGCTCTGCTGCCTTATAGAATTGTTGTTTGAATAATAAATATTTAACTTTATTAAATTTTTGCGCTCAGTTGTTATCGATTTTCCGCAGTTGCTTGCTTGGTTTGCTGTTTAGTTGCTCACTCACTTTTTTATTTAGAATTTTATTTCGTAGTTGTTTTTGCGGCTCAACAGAAAAAGTTCTAAATCAAATCGGCAATATTAGCAGGCATTTCCTCAATGGTTGTGTGGTAGAACTGTTCAATATCCTTAAGGATTCGTCGATCATCGTCTGTAATGAAATTGATCGCAACACCCTTGCGACCGAAACGACCACCGCGACCAATTCTGAGGAAGAAAGGTACATTTTTGTTAGGCACTAGTTGGTTTAAGATATTAATGAGTTTGCTTACCTATGAATGTAGTTCTCACGGTTCGAGGGCAAGTCATAGTTAATGACCAGCGACACCTGCTGCACATCAATACCGCGCGCCAGTAAATCAGTGGTAATCAGGACACGAGATGAGCCTGAACGGAATTGTTTCATGATGACCTCGCGATCACGCTGCTCCATGTCTCCGTGCATGGCCGAGACGGTGAAGTTGTGGCTCGACATCTCTTGGGTCAGCTGGTCCACCTGAAAGAATAAAGTGGCACCTTACAAATCTGGATACTTGTATAGAATTTTTCAAACGGTAGTTAAATGAACCTTAAACAGGAATGCAGGGGATGAACAGAAAAGAGTGCTACTAACCTTGCGACGGGTGTTGCAGAAGATAACCGACTGGGTAATGGACAGGGTATCGTACAGATCGCACAATGTGCCCAACTTCCAGTTCTCCTGCTTCACATTCACGTAGAACTGCTTGATACCCTCAAGGGTCAGCTCCTCCTTCTTCACCAGGATGCTAACTGGCTCGCGCATGAAGCAACGGCTCACCTCGAGCACGTCCGGTGGCATGGTGGCGGACAAAAGAATAACCTGCACATCTGGTGGCAGCATCTTGAACACATCCTGGATTTGATCCTTGAAGCCACGGGACAACATCTCGTCAGCCTCGTCCAGGACAAAGAGCTTGATGTACTGAGTGCGCAGCACCTTTCGATTGATCATGTCGTAGACGCGGCCGGGAGTGCCCACAACGACGTGGCATCCAGACTCCAGAATGCGGGCGTCCTCGCGCACATTGGTGCCGCCGATACAGGCGTGCGAATGCACCTTCATGTACTCACCGAGCGCCATAACCACGCGCTGGATCTGCGTGGCCAGCTCGCGAGTTGGGGCCAGGATCAGGGCCTGGCACTCGCGAATGGACGTATCGATCTGCTGAAGGATGGCGATCGAGAAGGTGGCGGTCTTGCCAGTTCCTGTGGTGGAGCATTAAAGATAAGGAAATTGGTTAGCAAAATAATTATGATGGCATAATTTAGGTATAAATATAAATCGTATAAGCACCATTTTTGGAGCAGTGATATATTGCTTTCCCAAGAAAGCAGTTATGGGTACATAAACAACCATTTTTTTTTTTTTTTTTTGTATTTGCAAGTGCTGCAAGCTGACTACAACAAGGGTAGGCCTTTTTCTCTACTCTTCTTTCCCTTCATATTCGTTTTGTGCCTTCCCAAAATCCTTCAAAGTGGATTAGTGCGAAAAGGGATCGCTAATTGTAGGCAGATGGTTGGGTGGAATTGCACATCGGCATTAACAGCTAGGTAGAAAGTCTGACCAGCATGACTTTCTTTCCAGGAACTTTCTTCTTCTGTCCAGGCGGCCGTAAAACGCGCCACAAAACGCAGCTGGCTAGCGAAAAGTGGCGCGCAAGCGTAAAGACGCCAAGAGAGGCAGAGACACGGTAGAAAGAGAAAAGTAAAGAGAGCGCCAAGTGCCGCAACTCACTGATAGAAATTTCAGACGCAGAGCGCTGAGTCACCAACGTCAGTTTTTGTCGTTTAAGCAAATTTGTGATATTCAATTCTTGCACATTCTCGGGAGCTTGGCGGTGGGGCGGGAATGAGGAATGGCGGATTTGAGAGTACACTCACCCGACTGCGCCTGGGCAATGACGTCGCGACCCTTCACGCAAGGAATGATAGCGCGCTGCTGGATGGCTGAGGGCTTCTCGAAACCATAACCGTAGATGCCGCGCAGCAGCTCCTCGCGCAAGTTCATGTCATCGAAGTTGTCGTACACCTCATGCCAGGTGGACTCGATGACACCCTCGGGGTCCATGCCGGCGGGACCATCCTGAGCTATTTCACTTCGATCATCCCTGCGAAACGAGACATACAAAATTGGTTAGTATGTGGACTCCAGAAGCGGAGGGGGGAGTGCTGGAAATTTTCCAGCCGCAATTTCTAGGTTATGTTGAAGCGCATCGAATCGCGCTTGACAACCGTCGGCCGCGAAACAGGAGCTGCACTCACATTATCAACGATAAAAAATTGACTAGATTGGTTTATATCCGGAATTTCGACGACTTAAACACCGTTCACTCAAACAATTTCTGTTGCTGCTGTCGGTTGAGACAAATGAGTAATGGAGAATTTGAGAGTTCCCTGCTCTGTTTTCCTGCCAGTCGGTCGAGACGAATCTGTTTTTGCTTTTCAGTTACGTTTGTGCTTCTGTTTTCACATACAAAATACGAAATGAGACTGCGAGCTGCGACGACCGCTAGGCGGCCTTTTGAGCGGCGAGCGCCCGCCCCTGAGCGTGTGTGCGAGCGAGACGACCCTAGCGTCGCGTTTGTCAATGTCAGTGGTTGCTGCCGCTGCGAGAGCAGTCGAGCGATATGGGCTAGGCACGTAACTGCGGTGCCAGTGTTGCTCAACGACCGCAGGTCGCAAAATGGCAGTAGCCGGTTAAAAATGGCAGTAGGAGCGGACAAAGCCGATAGCGTACTTTTCTAAGGTGCGTGTGCCGCTAGAGAGAGCCAGGGGCGCGGTACGGGGAGGGGCGGCAGCCAAAGATGTAGCAATTTACTAAAGATAGAATCGGCCGCGGCATTGAAGTGTCCGGTGCTTTTGTCCAGTCATCATGGATGAGTCAAGTGGCAGGCAAATGGCCGCCGAGCAAACGCCTTCGTCATCGGTCAGCGACAATAAATTCGCTTGATTCGCAGCATTGCATTCTGGTATTCCATACGAAGTACGAAATCCACCCAGCAGAACGCCAATGGAACAACCACCACGCTCTCACTCGCTCTCCCTCTCTCACTCTCGCCAGCTCTCACTTCCCGTCTCGGTCTGTCATTCGCGGACAGCCGTCGTGTAATTTTTTCCTTTGTGTTTCACATATTTCCGACCGTCGAAATTTTCAAATCCGATTTTCTCTATCGTCGCACACCGAAAATCGCCTGAAACCGAGCGCCGCCGACGGGCCGCGGGATCGCCCATCTGCTTTTCACACCCCGGACGCTTATTTTAGTGGTTATACTAACATTTTCTGAAAATTTTTTGGCACTTTTTATACACGTGCTGCTACTGATTTGTTAACCAAAAGCAAAAGAGTTAGTGGTGGGCGGAGGCGGAGAAACATCGATTTAAAACATCAATATATCGATGTTTGGCGGGGAACCATCGATTGAAAGCAACGAAATGTCAAATAAACAACTCTACACGCTTACACCAACAACGGTGTAGAATTTTCTATGGGAGGGTCAATAGTTAAGTCAAATTGGGTCGAATTCCGAATCGGTAACCAATAGCAAAAGGTTAGGGCGGGTCAAAATATCAATATATCGATATTTTCCTAAAGAGGAAATATTTATATCAGATTTTGTTTTCCTAAATATCTTAATTGCAAGACCTATTATAATTGAATTTTTATAGTATATTTGTAACATCAACGACTTATTTTATTAAAAAATTATTTATGTGCAGCGGTCTTTTTATTTTCAGTAAAATAAAATGTGCTAGACCGTCAGTTTTTAGTCTGCCATTAAAAAAATAAGCATTGGCTTTTTTTAAAGGCGTTTTTATATTAATGTCGAAATTGTAAAATTTTAATTTTATATCTTTTTTTTTTTCATGCGGCAAGGAAGAGCTATCCATTAGAAGAGAAGTTCTTGTCGATCGCCAATTTAGAGTGCATAATTTAATAATTTACCCTAAAACCCACATTAATCGCTGGTCGCTCTTGAACGCAAGGTCCGGCAACGCTGATCGCGCATGAAAAAGATCCAAAACGTTGCCATACTTTTCGGTCGTGGGCGACCAGTGCTGCCAGTGTGTAAAATCGATTACACAAGAAAGATTTTCGATAGTTTTCGACTTTAGGAGACTTCTGTCATACGGTCACTCATTATTTCACGATTTCTTGAACAGTAAGTGGGAGTTTTCGAAAAATCCTATCTATCGTCCTGCAATTTAGTGTATTGGCCAACTGTTGGGGTAAATTGTGAAAACAAAAGCGATCGGTGTGTGGAATTTGCGCTATTGAATCAAGCAACAACACCCACACACGTCCGGCGGCGTAGCATCGTCGCGTCCGTGTGTGTATATGTGTGTGCAAAAGTCAAGTGGGGAAAAGTTCGGCTGCCGGTTTGTGCAAAAAATTTGGCGTAGCACGGAACTATAAGTAAAATCGCCCACATATAGGTGTTGAAATTAAAGGTCTATTTTTAATTTATGACACTCGGTGCCGGCCAGGAAAGGCGATTCATAATACACTCACCAACACCCGTTGAGTCATCGTCTGCTCTCTCTCACTCATTTGCATTGTCCGCTGCCGGCAGATTAATAACGGCCCGCCGCACACGCCCATCTCGCTCGCACGCACGCTCCAGGCGGCTGCAATCGCTCTCGCTCCGAGAAGAGTGACTCACAATTGAGTGCCCTTGCGGCGTTTCTGAGCGGGTTTTTCCAGATAGCAAACATCGCTATCGGGGCAGTAAACATCGATAGTGAGTGAAATTCGACGACCTGTTTTGGTCCAAAAAGAGTGGGGCCGGCAATGGGGAAAAAGGCGGAAATATGACCATATGGCGGTGACCAAGTCTAGGCAGAAAAAACACTCGATTCATTCGGACTTGCGCCCACCATCGCTATCGAATCGAAGCACTCGATGTATCGATATATCGAGAGTGGCCGCCGACCAGCTCTGCCGTCAATCGCTCAATAAAATTGAGTCAATTTCAATTTCTCACTTTGTGCAAGTCGGACGTGTCGTTGGAGCTGCCGTACGACGGTCCCTGTTTCTGTCTCAGTCTTTGGTCTCTACCCCCTCGCCGCCTGTTCGTGTCGTGTGGCTGTGCCTATATAGTGTGTGTGTATAAGTGAGTTTTTCGGAGGAATAAAATTCGATTCGCCGTTGTCGCTGGTGCAAAGTGTGCGCTTAGTTTATCGCCCAGTCAAGTCACAAAGTCAGTAATCAGCGATACTAACAAAGTAAAGAAAAGGCCCAAGAGAATGAGCCAACTTTGTCGAAGAGCGTACAGTTTGCGAAAATAGCGGGGGGCCACGATTGACCGCTTCTGCGATTTGCGATACGATACGATAAATGTTAATCTATGTCTACTCTCTCCCCCTTCTCGTTGCAGTTCGAAATTAGTAACCCCGAGAAAGAAAAATCGTCAGCTTAGCGATTTTCCTTTGTCTCCCTGCAAATTTCGTGAGACCCCCGAAACGAAAGAGAAGAGACGCGCCGTGCGGTAAACCTGCGATATCCAACCAATACCAATCCACTCTTAATCCGCACCCACGACCACCAAAAACAAAGCACCATGAGCTGGCAAGATTATGTGGACAACCAACTCCTGGCCTCGCAGTGCGTGACCAAGGCGTGCATCGCCGGACACGATGGCAACATCTGGGCCCAATCCAATGGCTTTGAGGTGAGTACGGATACGGCAAATCGCAATCCCTCCCGCGGGGGTCCCTGGAAAAGCGCCGCATAGTTGACAATGAATTTTCGCAAGTTCAAGGGTGTGACTCGCGCGCTCTCACTCTCTCCCACACAAAGGAGGCGCCGCACATGCATGGCCGCCATGATTATTTCGTTTGAGTTTCGGTTTGATAAAGAGCAAAGCAGCAGCAGCAGCAGCAACTTAACTCCCACCCTCTCTTGCTCAATCACTCTCCAAGTTCACCCCCTGGAGCGTTGCTCTCTGCGCAGGCCAGCTCTCATTCGACCCCCCGAGAGTGCGTTTGTGTGTGTGCGTGATCGTTTGAGATTCATCTTCTAATCTTGGGTTAGAGCTAAGATAAGAGCTGTCGCTAAATTGCTCATTTTCATAGAGCAATTAGCCGTTTTAATCACTCGTCTATCAAATTGCCATTAGTGATTTTCGGTGAGTCATGCCGCCGACTTAGTCACATCACGGATTTAGTTTGCGGTAACAGAAAAACGGGTGGTAGTAGAGGGAGGGAAATGTGATATCAACAGTAGTCTCAAAAGTGCAGATTGGACTCCCGGTACTTTTTAACACTGATTCCTGATAATGCATCCGTATCCGCTCCCTTTTTCTAGGAATAGCACAAGAGAGAGAACGATTGCCCACTCTGCTGGTAGCCTTTATCAGTCTCAGTCGATATGTGTGTGTTTTTTTTTATCTCCGCCCGCTTTTGTTGTTCGCAAAAAATCTCTTTATCGGAGCGAAATAAAGGAAACACATACAAACATTCATACATATATAAATATATATCTCGATGCCGCGTCACCATGGGAGAGCGCCCTAAAACTTCTTGAGCATTTCATATGCGCGCCACGTTTTTGGTTTTGTATAAATGAGTTGTGCTCTCTCTGTGTTTATATGTGTGTGTGTGTGTGTGTGCGACTTCCTCCTGACTCCATGTGCTTTTATCCTGCTCTCAGTCTGTTGCGCTTCATTCGACTTCAGCCACTCCCTTTTGCTTTGTTTGTCGAGGCTTCCAACAATATCGCAATTGCACTATAAACCGATTTCAGCCATGAGTTGGCAGTCGTCTTGCCACAGCAATTTTTCACTTTTTCAGTTTTTAAGCCGCTTTGGTCCGTTGTCAACGTCATCATCTCTTCGTCGCCGTCGCTGCTGCTCTTCCTCTCCATTCCGTCTCTCTTTTATTTATTGCTTGACATATTCTGCACGCGTATCACTTTCGTTCAATTATCTCCTATTGCTTTCCCATCTGCCTTTTGTTTATTTTTCTCCCTTTCGCATTACCTAAGTTACCTACTTTTGATTTTACCTTTTCGATTTGTATTTTTCATACGCATGATTCACCGGAGTGAATAAAGCACATTTTTCCTTTCGCGATTGATCTGATCAGCTGCTCTTTGAGCCTTGCCAGACTGTTTTTAGAAATCTCCGAAGCGACAGCCATTCTGGGAGCTTATCAAAAAGTCTACGTTTGTTTGGCTCTGTATTCGCCTTTTGCAAAAATGGCTTGCCAAATAAAAATTCGCCAAAAAAGGCAAAAGATGTGTTTTATTTTGTGCAAATAAAATATGTCCGTTTCTGCTCATTTGTTGGGTTCCAGACTTTTTTTTGATTTGAATGTTTGCCTACGTTTGCTCTGTTCAATTTAATTAAATATTTGGCATAACTTTGTACGCAAAAACCGGCTTCTTGCGGCTTCTCTCTCTCTTCTACAATTTCTTTCTCCCACTCGCGTCGCTCGATAGAAACTTCTCGATGCTGTGTTTGAGCGGCTTTGTGAGGTGCTGCGCATGTGTCACCGTTTTGGAGCGGCAGAAAATGGGTAGCGATTAATCACACTTACACTCGATTTATAAATTCATTTTCTTTTCTCATTGAAGAGCAGCTGTTTCCTGCATTTGGTTTGATCAAGTCTAATGACATTGGAATGCTCTCCCGCGTTCACTTACTCTCTCCCTCTCTTGTTCATTTCTCTTTCTCGTTATCGCCCTCTTTCCTTGTGTGTGACTCTTTTTGTTTTTGGCCGGACGAGACATTCAAGTTTGAAAACTTGTTTTTCCGAAGCCGACGAGTGACGAAGCTAAGTAACTTCTCAAGCCGAAGTTTCTATATCCTTGCCCTGGGCTTAAGTACAATATTCCTGCTTACTCAGCACAATTGGTTCCCATATATGTAAAATGTGTGGTATAGTTGAACCTTTCGCCATATCCTTTTTACTTGTTTAAATATCTCTAAAAGTCCAATGGCACTCCCCTGGCACTTTCACCCCCTCAAATCCCTTTTCACCACTTGCATGGACCCGACCACCTTTTGTTAATGAGATGGCAGCCGTCGTCGATGTGGCCGCGAGTGTTGTTGCCAACTGTTGGCAAAATGGGTGGTGGTTTTCGCTGGTGGTTGGTGGTTCGAGTTTGCGTGGGCTGCCGCTGCCGCTGCGCCGTCCGCCGCTGATTACTTTGATATTTTAACAGAAATTAATGCTTTGTGTGTGCGCCTGAAAAGGGCGCGCCGCCACTCCAATATCTTTTCTGCCCCATAACCATCCCCTCCGCTGCACACCCTGACGCATACAAATGACGGCAGAGTAATAACTAAAACGCACAAAGTCAACGAAATTTATTGAAATGCGTGCGTGACCCTTAGAAGCCCAATAAGCCATCCCACATGCAATGCATTAATTCGAACCCCATCTTGCCATATTTTGCAGGTGACAAAGGAGGAGCTCTCTAAACTGATTAGCGGCTTTGACCAGCAGGACCTGCTCACCAGCAACGGCGTAACACTCGCCGGCCAGCGGTACATTTACCTGTCCGGCACAGATCGCGTGGTGCGCGCCAAGCTTGGCCGAAGCGGAGTACACTGCATGAAGACAACACAAGGTGAGTCATTTCGATATAGGGAGCTACAATGCCGGACTAGTCCTCCTCTTTTATGATCAGTTTTGAAAACGATAATGTATCGTACGGATAGATTATAAATTTAGGATCTTTCCATAACAAGTTCCGAATCTCATTTGATTGATTATTGTTATAAAATATATCTATTGATTAATATTTAGTTAGTTATATAGAATGTCTTGACCTCTCTGTTTAAATTTTCTTTGAGACCATATAAAACCAGTATTTAGAAGTCTGAAACAAACGAGACAAATCGAGGATCCAAACGACGAGATATATCGCCAAGTAATAATTATACCTTTGCTAGAAATCTAATAGAAAATATTTAGGGACTTTATATAGATAGTTTTTTAAGGGTTCAGATAATTTTGTTGGGTAGTGTTAAATGTTTTGGATTTGTATTTTATGACTCTTTTTTATTCTATTAGTATTTCATAATTAAGAATGAGAAATTGAGATTTTCTGTTTTACAAATCCTTAACTATAAAATATTTAAAGAAATTTTATTAATCAAAGGAATATTACAATTTTACATATTGTTATTATTCAATGAATATTAGTGATTTAGGGAACAGTTCTTTTTTTTACCCAGCTATCTAATTAATTGCTTATCTGTTTTATGAGTCCCTCTGGATTATTTTAAATCCCAGCCGTAGGCTTTCCGCTTTTGTTATTGTGCTTGACTCATCTATGACTAATCCAGTAGCTAGCTCCTGTTTTGGAAAGTTTCTGCTTGGTTCGCAGATCTAGTGCATATAGGGCAGAATTCTCAATCCAGTTTACCACCTAAAATGTCGAATTTCAGTAACCATTTCACCTTATCGATGGGATGTCTGCCCCGCCCTGATAACAGATATCAGCTGTTTCTTTGTGTGAACAACGACAATCTAAAAGCAAACGCATACAGACATCCCGCAAAATGGTTTAATGCCACTCATTCCCGTTGACTTATCTTTGGTGCAAAGAATTTAATCCAAAAACCCACCACAGACCGCCATATAAGGAATATTTTAGTAGTCCTAAAAGAGTGATACCCCCATTTCAGTTTTGTGTGAAGTTTTTGTAGGAACTCAATATAAGTAATGTTACCAAGAAGTTAAGGCAAATCACCAAGGGACAAAAATAAAAAAGAGAGTGGCAAACTAGGGACCATTATCATTATTATTTTATGTGTCGCTACTGCTGCTGCTGCTCCACTTTTTGGGTCAACAACAAGCGTCGCTTCGTTTCGTTTTTCAGCATCTCTAGTTAGAAACAGAAAACAAAAATGTCTTGGCCATGTCAATGCTGTTAGCAGTTGCCGAGCTCTCCCGCTCACACTCACTTCCCCCGGATAGCCAGTGCCTCAATGGCAAGAAGCTAATTTTGATTTTTGTTGCTGCTGTTTGCATTTACGACCAGTTTGTTTGCTGACGCGTCAGCCGTTCCGCGCGTCCATATTTGTACAGTTTTTGCGGCAACTGTTGCGCACCACACACACAAAACAACACCACATACCACCACATTACCCTCCGCTCCGCCAGTGCAACGACAAGCTCAAGGTTATTGCCATAATCCATTTCAAGTGCAAACGACGTTGCACAGTGTATAGGAGCGGCATAAAAATAGGAAAATAGGCAAGAAATGGTAAAAATAATCCAAACTGGTCTCTGTCTGGCCGTGTCTCAGCTTGGTTCTTCTCCTCCTCCGTGGTCAGTTCGCTTTGGAACCGGCCAACAACACACGCGTTGCTTGTGTGTGTCGGGCGCCAGTTGAGCCATTGAGCTGCCTCCAAAACAGCTGATCGGGTAATTTGAACGGTTGGCTGGTCTGGGGGGGCCTACCTACATACATACATTGTGTACATTGCCACAAAATTGCACCTCTACACTCTACTTGAAATATCTATTATCTGACCGAATGTCGTCGGGTTGCCTTTTGACGGCACAGATTTGCTGAAGCGCCGCCAGCCCGCAAATTGGCATTGTTTATGATTCCTGTTAACCGTCAGAGCTAAGGGTAAATGCAATTCGATATGAATCTTGGTTATGCTTGAGAAACTTACTAGCAGAGAGGGTGCAAGTATTTGCATATAAAAGCATATAAAAAAAAGTGTTTCATCTTTCTCTCATTTAGAATTTTTTAAGTTGAAGAACACTTCTAGCAGCTAGCTTATTTTTTATTTAAACTCATTACCTATTTAAAATAATTTGTTTTATCATTATCTAGAACTTTCACAAAATATTTATTTTGTTTTGTTGCTTATAGCAAGAGCTAAAGGAAAAATATAGCTATAGCAGGTCAAATACGGTAGCAATTAAGTGTATATAGCATTGATTATATATCGCTTTAAAATTGTTTTTATATTTTATGTATAGTCATTGCACTTTGTCTCCTTAATTAGATTGTGCAAACCCCGAGCTGACAGCAGGTCATCGCAGGTGTTGTTTTTAATATTTTGCTCAAATCGTGTGTGTCGTTTCGCTTATCGACTGAAAGAGCCGAGAGCTGGGCCCGGTTTATTGACCCTCTGGCGAGCTGCCGTACTTCCATTCATGCTTCGATTTGAGTTGAGCCGGGTGCTCTGGTGTGCGCTCAATCAATTAGGTTTCCATCACTTTTCTGCTCATTTGATTAATGCGCGTCTTAGCCACTCAACTCGAGACTTGTCTCATTTGGAGCCCGTGTCGTTCTGGTTTGCTATTGACGTGTCGTCTGGCCTTGGTGGCCTGTCCGGTTTTCACCTCCAACTGCGTTGGATCCCCGCTCCGCGCGCTCTCTTTATTCATAATTTCTATCTGTCGAAGCGATGCCTGCTTGCTGTTGTAATATACTGTTAGTTTTTATTTCTCCAGTGTTGATAGCGGTGGCTTTCTCCTCGCTTTTGAGAGCATCATCGGCAACCGGATAGACTACTGGATTTCCACTGATTTTTACCACCAGCTATATATTATTATTACCTTGCATTACAGCCAAGCTAGCAACAGCGAAAAATTGATAAGAAATTGAATTGAATCTAGGCAGTTTTTTATAAATGGTTGATGGATGACATGATTCTTTTGTCTAATTATTCAGTCTTGTAATTAAATCAATTGGATAATAAATAACAGGAAAGTCTTGTCGATGTATTATAACCATGTTAAGTCTATATATCCTTATCATATTGAGAATTTGATATATTGAAAATAATAAAAAATATCAAAAAATATACATTTTAATGTTCAATCGATCATTAAAAATACATAATTGATACTACAGATTCGAATAATTACTAATAAATTTATTTTATTTTGTATTTTCTTGCAGCCGTGATCGTGTCCATCTATGAGGATCCCGTTCAGCCCCAGCAGGCCGCTTCCGTGGTAGAGAAACTTGGAGATTATCTGATTACTTGCGGGTACTAGGAGAATAAATCAACACACAAACACAACACAGCCCCATCATCCACATAACACACACCTACACACACGCACCTAAAACAACAACAACAACAACAAGAACAGCAGCAACACATTTGATAAGAGGAGAAACCGTAAATGAACTAATAACAAATACATAAAAAAGTAATTATTAATATTTAAAAAATGTATGGAGAAAAACCAACAACGGCCAACAAGATAATTTGCGGTTTTTTGTGTGTAGTAGCATCAGAGGAAACGGAAGAAGGAGTAAATGCAATTGCTAAAAAATGTCAAACGCAAAAATAATTACCCAATTACAACAAAATTATAAATTTCTGCATTATTATATATTTAAAACTTTTTGGTTTATACGATAAAAAAAAAAGAATAAAAAGGAAAACTCAAAACTGAAGCGCATCCCCCATCCATAATTAAGCGAAATCGAAGACGAACCAAGTCCACAAACGAATGTATTGGAAACTTTCAATGTAAACAACAACACCAATCAGATACTTGAAAATGAGCAGGCAAATTTTTTAAAGATCTTTATGTATATTTATACATGCAAACCACACACAGACACACACACACACACGCAGGTTTTATACAAAAAGAAAAAAAAAAAACTAAGAGAGAGAGTGAGAGAAGATTTCAAAATGACAGACGGACGGACAGCAAAGGAGGAGGGAGAGAGAACAACGGAAATAAAGCGAAGGGAAAGAGAGGCAAAGAAAGCAGAAAACACACAGGAAAAAATACCAACCAATATAAATAAATATGCCTATATATATATTTATATATGTAAACTATTTGGAGATCCATCCCCGGTGCTCTATTTTTACTCTATTTATGTGGTTAGAAGGGAAAAACGAAAACTGAAAACATGGAAACAACTGCTACATTTTTTATACAAGAAAATGGGGGAAACTTTGTCCAGCTAAAACTTAGACATCGCCACACTCATAGGTGTTCACACTCCGAATTTTTTGTGTCCCCCCACCCCGTGCCGTCTTCTCTCACTCCTGCCACAAGTCGCTCTTCTCCGCATCGTATCGACATCCTAGCGAAATTGTGCAGCTAAATGCATTATTAGCATTATGCATTATGCTTCTGTTATGTCTGAGCTAGCGGCGCTCCTGGAGGACCATTCTTTGCGTGAATCCGACGAGATTGCCATTTAGCATTTACATAACGATAGCGTTACTAATAAACTGCGTACGAGTATTACCCAGAATTCAATAATTAAGCGGCTTTTTTTACGTTTAGCTAACACTTCAAAGTCTCTGTAAGCCTTCTTTCGCGCTCTCACACACTATTTCTCCCTTGGAGATCCATATCCCGCCACCGATCCTGCTTCCTCCCTTTCCCCTACCCGGACATTTTTCGTAAAAGCATGAAAAAAAGAAAACAAAGAAAGAAGGAAACCCTGAACGCATAAATATATGGATATAAAAACAAAAAAAAACAAAAAGCAACAACATATATAATTCGATACTTTAATACTATTGAAATAAAAAATGCGAGTGAGACAACCGAAAATGCTCCTCATTAAAAATTAAGCAAACACCAAATCATTATTTCTGGGCGGGGGGCAATCTATGGATCCATGAATTTTGGTAAGTTACCAAAGACATTTCATTTTTGTAACCTCGTAAAAATTCGGCACCTATTCTTTTATATATTTTATTTTATTTACATTTTGTGCGTTTATATGCTTTTTCTTTACATTTATTTTGAAAGTCAATGCTCTTCGGTTCTCTACCATTTTTGGCCTATGCGGACTTCTGGCTATTTTCGTATTTTCGCCGCGCAATCTTCACATAAAACGGCTGACGCAATGGCGCAATTATTTCTTTTCAAAATGCTATACATAAAAAAGAAATGTGTATTTATTAATTTTTCTGCAGTTGGCGTTATCTTTCGGCTGCCAGTGGAGGAGACGTGAGTAATTGTCGTTCAGTATTCTTCTGCTCGGCTGGCATCTCGCAGAAAACATTGACCCACATCTGTACATACCAAGGCATTTTCTGAAAAGAAGCTACCCAAAAAAATCTTGATATATATTTTGTTTGTAATTATATAGATGGGTATGTGTGTATCTTTAACAAATACGATTGAAAACACAGCCACTTTTAATCAAATAAACAAAAAGGCGTTTATAAAAATAAAAAAATGTATATATTTATAAACATATTGATATAAAATAAATTCATGTTTTTCTATTTTTATAGAACAACATTTCACATAGTTTCATTTACTTTCCCTTTTTTTAAAAACCAGACTGAAGCTTCGGGCTCTTGCAGTGTCGGTGAATCTCAAACTAAATCGGAGATAGAGCTTCAGGGGCGGGCAGAAAAGTTAAAGCCGAGGCTGTAGCTGCTTGACATCTTTTATCAACTGAGCAATTAATCACATACTATGCCGTTGGCCTTTCGCAGCCCTGCTCACTTCGCAATTTGAGGCGCGTGTGCCTTCATTTCCATCTCTAACGGCGAATAATAATTTCTTTGGCTGCGGGCAAATTTGATTCATTCAATAAAGTATGCAAATATTTCCACAATTTCTAGTTGGTTGTCTAAAAATGGCCTGTATCTGGTTTTGTCACTGGGTTGCTGCATGCAACCACATATCAGAGATCAATCATTTCTTAATTAATTTCAATAAATGTAATATTTGCAAAGAATATATATAAAAATAGAACTCATATTATTTAGATTTATTTAGTTTATTTAAATATTAGATCCGTTAAGATCTTGCCTTCTCAGGGATACACAAGGGGCTATTTATACTCTTGCGCAAGGTATATAATTCTTACTTCAATTGAATTTTCAAAATTAAAAACGGTGTTAAATTTTAAAGTCATAATGCTGATTTTTTAACCTAAAAGTTGCACAGAAAAAATCCAAATTTAAAATAATGGTTTTTTGCTTAGTTATGGTATTTGAAAAACTTTGATATCCCCAAAAAAATGATCATCTAAAAATAGATTTATAGTCCTATAGTGGACATATCTTAAGGTTCTTTTTATATCAAGGTCTAAAAGCAAATGAATGCCAAATTTTACATAAATATTAATAATTTCTCATTTAAATAAATATAAATAAAAATATTAAAGAAGAAAAATAAAAAAAAATAAACTCAACATTGTATAAAGTCACAAAATTTGTTGTTTTAAATAAACTGGATTATTGACCTAATTAAATATTGAATAATTGATTAGTTATTACCTTTAAAATCAATTCGGCCCCTGATCCACCTGCAAAGAGCAAAGGTATACAAGCTGCGACTTTCCACTATCAGCACCCTCTCTTATTTTGCTTTAATATATTTGAACAAAATAAAAAAATATATATAAAAGTAATAAGTATTAATAATATTATTTATACCTTAAATTTGAACAAAATAATAAAAAAAACAAAATAATACTAAAGTAATAGTATTACACAAGATACACTACTCTTGGTCAATTTGAAGTAAAAACACATTTCGTCCTCTTATGAAATACTCAACTCCTCAGAATCCCACCTGGCCCTCCCACTGGCGCAGCTGCTCAATGGAGAGCCAGAAGAGAACCGAGAAGGGTCCGAGACGAAACCAGATGGGGAAGAAGCCCTTGTACAGCGTCAGTGGTCCCTCTTCCTTAACCAGCGTTCGAACACAGTCCAAGGAGTTCTTATACTGTAGGTTCTTTCCGCTTTTGTCCACCGGCTGGTTCATCATCCGTGACTTGATCACGTCAGCCGGAGTGCTCAGCACGGATGCAGTAAATCCGGCGCACATTGAGGCACTGAAGCGTAGTGGGATGCCCTCCTCCAAATTCAGGTGGCGCTTCAGCATGCGCTTACTCAGGTCGTAGCTGCCCACGTCGCCGGCTGTCATGAGGCAGGCCCTCAAGCAGCTCGGTCCTACACCCTTCCACATGCTGGGCAGGCCGCCGTGCCTGTAGAGGTCCACGAAGGCCTGCACCATGTTGTTCACCCGCGGTTCAAAGCCCATCTGCCGTCGTCGGCCTTCCGTCTGCATCCGAACCTTGACGATATCGAAGGGGTTGGCCAGCCCCTGGGCGATGCAGCCTGCCGTGAAGCTACAGCCCAAGGCCCAGTGGGTTCCCAGGCTTTCTTCGTTGCGCTCGTTTACATAAATAAATGGGCGCCGAAAGATGTCGTATAGGACGACGCGGACCGAGTTAAACAGAAAGTTACGGGCGACCATAGCCGAAAAGCCGGAGTATGTCGATACGAACCCTTCGCTCTTAATCATGTTCGCGATGGTGCCCCGGAAAGATGGCACCTTGGCACCTGTTTTCTTCGCCTCCTCGCCCTCCACCTGCATCCGGGTCTTGCCCGTGTCCATCCAAAACACCCACGACTCGGCAAAGTTGGCAGCAAGGAAGGTGTTACAGTACAGCTGGAACAGGTTCCGTGCCGATAGCGGCTCCACCACGTCTACAGGTGGGAAGCTTGGTACATTGTCGTTGTAAAGGGACCGCAGGTGCCAGTAGTTTTGTTCATCCTTGTCCATTCTGTCCATAAGACAATTAGGACAATTGAATTTTGCTGGGTGATTAGTGTGTTTAAGTTATAGGAAATTTTTTGTTGTTGTTTTGTGGGGGGAGGGTAATGAAAAGGCATATGCGATCGAGGATATAATTTTTAGATAATTTTAGCATGAATATATGTATAAGAGAAATTTATGTAGCCTTCCACTAAGCTTTGGGGTAGCCGGTATATAGGATAGGTGTCTAAAAGAAGGGTCCAACATTTATTTGTAAATTTATAAATTTAAATTAATTTATTTAAAAGAGTATAAATAAAAAGGTTTATACAAATTGCCATCATATTTATATACATATTTGTAATATATATTTATCGTGACGTAGGTAGGGGATGTCTGCCCTGATTTCCTTCGATATGGTATCTAACACCCATTGACCGACTGACCGAATTGCCATGCCTCCTCTCGCTTTATGTTGAACACCCAATTCTTTGGAGTGATCCATCCGATCATGAAAAAGTTCAAAACTGCTGACCATTGCTAAATCGGTGGATATAGCTTGGCGGAACCTGAGAAGTTTGTTGAACTGCCCTGCACGCGAAAACGCTAGTCAAAAATTGCTAGGTTCAGCTAAAATCAAGGTGAGAAACAATAAATCGGGTTGAAAGAATAAAGAATGCTCTACTTAGAAAAATGACTGTAAAATAAATATATTTTTTGTTTCTTATAAGCTAAATTTATAAAACTATAAGTCTAATCAGATGAAATATAAATATTAAAGTAAACAAATAAAAAAATCAATAAACCTATCATATCTAGATTTTGTATTTATGTATTTGACAATTTATCAATAAATACTTGCTTGCTTTAAACTATTATTTTTCTTTACAACAAATAAATTAAAAGCAAAGAACTAAGTATACTTCAAAGTTCGTTAGTTCCCGTATCTGGAAGAGTATTACCTTTAAGTTTGAAAGCTGCGCCATGAGGTCCGTTCTCCAATCGACGGAACAGTGCCTTTTATTCAGTCAGTTGATTTTCAAGCAAAAGAAGCTCAGAAAGGTGTCAATAGAAGGTACGGGAAACTGGAAAACTAAGCCAAGCGATTGATAGATTGCAGCAGACACTTCCGAGGAACTGGGACATTGGGTAAGACATCGGTGGGAGTGTTAGATGGAGTTCCATTTTCGTTCTCTAATGTTGGTCTACTCCACTCCCCATACACAGCTCCGGACAACTATAAAAGCCCGGCCCGACGCCAAAACGGAAGTTAGTGAGCGGAACCGCAACATGGAGACCCATCCACAGGCCCGGAAAATGCAACTAATTTGGATTTTTATGTCCATTTGGCTGGCTGCAGGTGCGACTGGTGCGGAGAATTCGGTTTCGATGGAGCCAAAACATCGCAGCAAGCGAACAATGACCACAATCTGCGTGGAGATCAGGCCCAGTGGGCCGCACGATGAGCCCTACTACATGTGCCGGGGTGCTAACTTCGGGGCTGAGAACGGCCAACAGGGCTGTGTGGAGGTGAAGAATCAGGGAGGACAGGAGCCCGTCTATATGTGCCAGGGCATGGAGCCCCCTAAATCTGTGGCCGGAGACGAGAATCAACCCGCTCCTTATCAACCTGTACCGCAGCCTGAATCATCCGTTCACACCTTTCCGTCCTTTCCCGCCTTTGGAGGCGGGTCCTCCCAATCTCACCTACAGTTCGCAGAGAATCCCTCCTTCTATCAGTTTCCAACACCACCGCCAGCGCCATCGCCACCGACGCCATACCAGGAGCAGTCGT
The DNA here is from genome assembly GCA_008042675.1 of Drosophila seguyi. Classification (NCBI taxonomy): domain Eukaryota; kingdom Metazoa; phylum Arthropoda; class Insecta; order Diptera; family Drosophilidae; genus Drosophila; species Drosophila seguyi. The sequence continues at coordinate 7,649 of VNJU01006458.1, read as the reverse complement.
CCTACCCTCAGCCTCTTCCTCAGCAGCCCCAGCCCCCAGCTCTCGGACAAAGCGGATTCTATGGACGACCCCCCGTGGCTGCCCATTCATCTGCACCTGCAGCGCACTCGCATGGCCTGCCGCCAGTTCCTTACCCAGCTCTTGGCAGCCCGCCAGCAGCTCCACCGGGAGTTCCAAATGGCCCAGGCCCAACGGCCGCGTCCCCTCCGTATGATCCTGCAACAGATCAGGGCTCGCCGAACCGCCCCAGCAAGGAATACGGGATAGTCGGGAGCAGTCGACACCCTCCTGGCTTAGATGACAATGTGGTCGGTGTACCCAATGTGGGATTCAGGCCGGAAGAATTCAACCAGCAGTATCGCAGACCAGTGAGTCAGCCACAGGATCAGATGATGTGGGTCCCCATAACGCATTCATCCGACCCCGAAAATGATCCCGTGATGAGAGCTTTCTACAGCAGTTTGACCGGGGCTGGATCACAGAGTCAGGAGGCTACAGTGCCCGCGGACACGCGAAGGGAGCTGGCACCGATGGAACCTATAGTGGGACAAGGTGCTCCAAACTATACTCCATACCACAGCCAATCACCAGGATTGTTTCCTCCACCAACTCCAGCTTATGATTCGCCCAGTTCTATGCCAAACTGCAACGGGTGCACTGCCCCCTTAGCACCTCTGCAATGTCCGACGCCAGCGGATAATGGGATGAGCTATAGCACCTCCTGCCCCAGCTTCCAGCCAGTCATCATATCCATGCCGTGCTACGGTCAACAACAGCAGACGCCCTACTATTCTGTGCCGCGAACCGCACCTGGGCTCTTGCAGAGAGCCCCTCCCACTCTCGGCGCTCCTTTTGGCTTGACTCCCGCCCCAGTGTCGAGTCCCTTTGGCGGAGCATTCGGAACCGGCGGCCAGATGGCCGGCACTCCCTTTGGCATGTCCCAGGGATTTGGCATAGATCAGCATGTGGGCGGCCCCTTTGGCATGGGAATGCAGCTCGGAATGGGCCTGAGTCCCTTCGGCCCATTCGGAACCCTCAATCCGTTTAATCCTTTCAATAGAATTCTGGGAGCAACGCCTCAGACTCCGCCAGCTCCTAATGGCAACTTCTTTCAGCGGGTATTTAACTTCAATCCGAACGAGTTTGTCTTCCCGACTACGGAGGCAGCACCTGTCGCGGAGACATCAACCACCGAAAGTTCAGGAAAGTTGATCTTCGCCTCCAGCACTCCGGCCACTATCAATACTGCGGCACCTCCAAGCACACCAAAGCCGTCCAGCACTCTGACGCCCTCAAGCACGGAGAAGGGTGACACATTGGGCGATGCCCTCGAAGATGAGGTGGACGATGATGATGCTGATGGTGACTCGCACGCGGACGAGGAAATCGATGAAGACGTGCTGCTGGCGACCACCTCGCCTGAGGGCCTCGATAAGAAGCAACAACCCGAAATAACCGCCAGTCAATTTGTTAGCAAGGCAACGGATCTTCTGAAGACGGGAAAACGCAAGCGGCAACATACGCGCAGCAGTAGGCGTGTTTCCCAGAAGCACAGATATCTCCAGCAATTGTAGTCTTACAATTTTGTAAAAGGAACCCTTAAATTGAATAAAATTTAATTTGTAGTTTTCAAACAAATTAGAAAAGCTCTAATATATTTAATGAATTGGTAAATGGTTTTAGACTGGGTTAAATATTATCAGATTTCAAATATAATCTTTCAAGTTTTAAGTGATAAGAGTCTGATAATGGAAAACTTTGAATCAAACAAAAATCTGTAAATTAGGTTAGGTAAAAGTGTTTATTGCTCATTTAACTACGAAAAACTAGTATCAAATTTTGTTCATTGTAACAGAAAAGAAATTAAAGAAGAAATTATTATCTGATTCTGAACGATACTTAAGAATTTAATATGTATACAAAACTTACAAAGATCAATTCAATTATTTGCTAAAATATTACAGCCACAAATTCTTATTTTTAAGTAAGTTAATTATTGATTTATCAGTCAGAAAAAGTATACATCTTAAAAATTCTTCAGATATTTGAAATTATTTAGAGGGGATATACATGGAAGGTAAAATATTGTTGTGCAATTTTTTATTTTATTACCAAGTTCGAATTTTTAGTTCCTTAAATCATTCATGGTCGCAGGTCTACAAGTGTAAATATTGGAGCGTCAAAAACTTTAAGCGGCTTTTTCTCCCCACTGAACTTAAAATGATTCAAATAAAAAAGTCTAATCTTGCACATTCTTTTTATAAAGCGATACAATTTCCTTGTTGAATATCTTCTAACGATCATAAAATGCGAACGATCGTCCACAGTAAAGATTAAAAGTTTATAAGTTACTCAAACCCTAAATCAATTTTTTTTTGTAACTTCGTATACACAACAAGAGCCTCTGGCAAAGTTAAGATGAATCAAGACAAGGAAATGCCGTCAAAATGATTGAACCTAACTTATATTTAAGTTTTCCTCATACACATATTTTCATTCTGACCAACCTTGCCGATTTACCAAACGGACACGCGATGAATAAGCCAATCCCGCGATGAGTAAGCCAATGACCAACCACTTTAGGAAGTGTTTTACGAGGATATATCCATATATATAATTATTATGTGTACAATGTATCTCTTTCTCTTTGCTTTTCCCGGTCCGTACTTCCGTTAAGGCAGAGCCAGCCACGCTCCACGAATCAAACATAAAGCTCGCATTGGTGGTTAGCTATTTCGAACACGTAAGAGAACAAGTCGAAAATAAACAATAAAAGAAAACAACGCACAAATCAGGGAAATTCACAAGTGATTGTTCGAAGACGTTGCAATATATTCAAGAATTTAATGCTTATACCTACACATATGTGAAGGTCTTGAAGTTTCTATGAAATGGGAACACCTTTTGCCGGGGAATTGAGGTGTTGCAATACCCAAAGTTCGGAAAAAGATTTCCTCATTACTATTTTTTTGGTACTTTCTGTGTTATGTAGAACTCTTAATGCTCTTAGTGCTTTCAGTATAAAAATAAATTCATATATCAAAGTAGAAAATAATTTCATAGAGAAATAAGTGTAATTCTATTGTTTTCTGAAAGATTTCACAATTTAAAATCTAAAATGGAAAACTCTGGTAAGCAGGACAAACCTGTAAGAAAGATGATTTCCCTAAAGTCCGAAGACTAATCTATAATTAAAAGGTGAACTAAGTACTATACCCCGTCGAAGGTACAGTGAAATGCTGACCTTGCTTTAATCCACCTCGATTTGGGGCAGCTTAAGTTCACCGCTTGGAATCGGACCTGTTCGGGTTGCTAGTCGCAATTGAGAGTTCAGAACGCGAAGTTACCAGTTGCTTCGCAATCGCAGAAAAATGATGGACTGTGGAAGCAGTAGCTCGTGGGCTCTGTCCCTGGTGGCAGGGGCCCTTCTTCTGTCCATGTCCGTCGCCCAGGAAGCGGGCATTTCAAATCGCATAGCGGCGCCGGGTCAGGCTCTCTACTATCAAATGGTGGATACGGGTCGCGTGGTGGCACCCAAAGAGTCCTTGAAGCGTACCAATCGCTCGCTCTTGAAATGGTGGGACGACCTCTTTCCGCGGAATAATAATTGTTGCAACAACAACAACAACAACAACTTGTTGTATCCACCTGCCACAGTGCTGCCCAGTCCCGGCGTGAATAATAACTGCAACAATGGCCTGCAGCTCCAGGATCTGGATCCTTTCAAGCAAATGAAACTTTTCAAGAAGCTGCCCGATCTCTTTCCTGGAACAAGTCCCTGTGGCGTCCAGTGTGGCGGTGGGTGTGCACAACCTCAGGCCAACTATGCGCCACCACTGAGTCCAAGTTACCAAGGAGGTGATGGGTATGGAGTGGTGCCAGACGGCAATCCCGAATATAATGGCCCCGGTGATGGTGATGCAGGCTATGTGGCCCCTGCTCCGGCTCCTGCTCCAGCTCCAGCTCCAGCTCCTGTTTACGATGCTCCTGCCCCGCCACCACCTAGTTACGATCCGCCAGCGCCTAGTTATGATCCGCCAGCACCACCTGCGCCAGACAGTTACGCACCTCCTCCTGCTGAGCCCGCTTATGATCCGCCCGCACCACCAGCCGTTAACTATGAGCCGGCAGCGCCCAGCAGCTATGCCCAAACGGAGCCTGCATCCGATGGGTACGGCAAGGCGGTCCAGCCAAGTTACGTCGCCGCCCAGCCACCGCAAATTGTTTACCAACCGATTATCTACCTATCCGCTTCACCGGCACCCCAGCCAGCCGGCCAGGTGAAGGTCGAGGGTCAGAGTTACGCCAGCCAGGCGCCATCACCGGCCCCCGTTTACGAGGCACCACCGCCGCCTACGCCGAGCTGTTATCAACCCCCACCACCGCCAGCATCGCCCAGCTATTCGACTCCCACGTGCCAGACGCCCATCCGCCTGTCCCTGATCGACCAGCCATATCGAGTGGCCCCGGAACTCTTTGAGGAATACAACTATCGCCTGGCCCAGAATCTATTGTAGCTCGAGTACAGGTGGTCTCCGTCAAATTTGTAAATAAAAATGATCTACTGATTTTGAGTGGTGTTGGCTTTGTTGGGCTTAAAGGAAAATGTAAATATGTTGTCTGCATATGTGTTCAAGTCTTATTAACGATCGTTGCTGATCGCAAACGGGGGTACCAAAGGATACAATTCTGAACTCCACCGCGAAAAGTACGGATTTTGTGAGTTTCATTCAGCTAAAATTCCTTTCCGGAGGAGATCGATATGTATATATTGGGGAAATACATAAAAGAAGCACTCAGATATCGATCCATTATCTCGTTTGATTTCATTTAAAATATTGGCCAAACCTAAAATGTATACGTATTTTTCAATCATTTTGTCACCTTATATTATTTAGTAAACAATATGTATGAGTTAACAATATGTATGTTTAATACAGATGTTTAGAATTGTTCCTCTTACAGTGCTTTTATTAACCTTATTAACAGGAAATACTTCTTATTTGACCTAGCTCCTCGACCTCATGTATCAAGGGGTATTATCTGTTCTTTGTATTTGAAACTCAAATTGTCTAAAAAATGTATACCCTTGCAGGGTATTACAAATTTGGTAAAAACTTTGTAACGTAGTGACGCCAAGTCGTCTGTCCGTTTTTGGGCAAACTAGTCCCTAGATATCTGAATAAAACTTTGCAAATAGTCTTCTATATGCTCTTGCAACTATATAGGTTGTAATTGGGCCGGATCGGATGATCGGAAAATTTTTAGAAAATAACACTTATAGCTTCGACAGTGTTCAACATTTTTTCATATAATTTGTTACATGGCCATTTTGTATTATTCTGGAATTTTGGTTTCAATTTTTTCAAATCGGACTACTATATCATATAGCTGCCAAGAAATTTATTGAAAAAAAAAAAATGGCATTACTCTGTTTTTATACCCTTGCAGGGTAGTATAATTTTAGTCAGAAGTTTGCAACGCAGTGAAGGAGACATTTCCGACCTATTAAAGTATATATATTCTTGATCAGCATCAACATCCGAGTCGATCTAGCCATGTCCGTTTGTCCGTCCGTCCGTCCGTTTCTACGCAAACTAGTCCCTCAGTTTTAAAGCTATCTGAATGAATCTTTGCAGATAGTCTTCTATATGGTCTCACTACTATATAAGTCGGAACCAGCCGGATTGGACGACTATATCATATAGCTGCCATAGGAACGATCGGTAAATTTTAATAAAAAAATTATAACTTAGCTTATTTTAAAGATATTTGCATAAAATTTTAGATCTCACCATTTTGTATTATTCCAGAATTTCGGTTTTCATTTTATCAAAATCGGGCCACTATATCATATAGCTGCCATAGGAATATATACACTGTTTGGCTTTGTTGCTTGCAACATTCTTCGTCAGCAACATTCTGCACTGGCAACATTTATTTTATGACAGTACCCGAGAAAGCGAAAAAGTCAGAACATTTTCTTCTTCTTCTTCTCCTAATTACTGAAAGGGTATTTAAACTTCGGCATGCCGAAGTTAGCTTCCTTTCTTGTTTAACATTATTTATATTCATAATGATTAAATTATAATATGCAAACATATTTCTTGGTTAATATTTAAGGACCGTATATATTTCCTAAATATAGAACACTTATATATATAACATATATTGTATAACATTTATATAGAAAAACATTGGATTGGTTTTTTTGTCAAACCTACCTTATATGGTAAGTACATTTTGCCTAAATATAAAATTTTTGTCGTCTCCCTTGTAAGAAATGCCAAGCTCCAGTTTACAATTATGATTATGTTCTTATATTAATACTCCCGTAATTATGATTATGTTATTATGTTTAATACCCCAGTAAAGCTTGTTGGGGATATAAATTTGTGGCACCGAAGGGGGGTCTTCAGCGGATTCGATAACGCTTTTAATCAATTAAATGCTTCCTAACAATAATTTATCTTTTACAGATAAAGAATTCAATGATTAAATTAATTTATGGCGTGATTTAAAAAAAATCACTGGGAGTCCAAGTCTCTAAATAAAATACATTAGAACTAATAAATCTTTTCTGTCCGAAAAAAAAAAAAAAATTTATAATAAGCCTTTGGTGACCAGTATTCTGTGGATACAATATTCTAACGAATATGTAGAAAGCAAGGAACGTTCAGTTGCTTAACAGCACCTTCAATATAAAATTGAAGATTACTCCTTTCAAACGGGAAGCCACACATCATCATGCCAGATGGTACCCAAAACTAGTAGTGCTTACTTTCTCTAAAGTCTTAACAAATATTTAAAACTGGTGAGCACATTCGGGCGCTGCACTGTCAATAAAAAAATTTAACATTTAGCTTGTATGTCGTAGGCATAAATGGACCATACCATAGTTAAGCATAGATAATAATAATCATTAAAAATCGATCCACTTAATCAAAGAAAAAAAATCCACTAAGAAATAGGATACATATTATTTAAACGGTATTTTTAAATCGTATTTAAAAAGCTACGGTTGAATTATTTGATACACTATAAATTATAAATATATATATTAAAAAACTGAGAAGCAATGTTAACTATTACATATTATATTAAATACTTAAATAACGTCAGCCTAAACATTAAGTAGCTAAGAAGATTTAGTTTATACCTTTCTGCAAAAAGTACGTAATACATAATAAAAGCTATTCAAAAAAAAGACATCAAAAAACATAACTTATAGTAGATGTATTTATGTTGAATGAAAGTAATGTCCAAATTTTTTCTTTTAATTTCGTTCCTTAGGTAGATTATTCGAGAGTATTCGAAAGGTGTTTAAACCAAATATGATCTTTTCAGTCGGCGTATCGAATAAAAAATGTCTAACATATTGCGTTACAGACTTCTCTTCATAATGTTATTATAGTGCAAGATTATAACAGCCTGTGGGGACTAAACTAAACAATAAACCAAAGTTTACTTTCGCTTGAAACCATATGTAATAAAATCTGGTGCTATAATCTCCTTTGTTTAATCAGCTGCATTATTTGACGGAGAAATGTAACTGTGCCTATTTATAAAGAATTTCGCTTCCGCCGGACCTACTTATCAACATGTGTTGGATCATTTGGAGGTTTCTCGTTTCATCGGCTCAAAGTTCT
>VNJU01006457.1:0-217341 GCA_008042675.1 Drosophila seguyi | reverse complement strand
TTTCCACTTTTCCGGGTCCAATTTCCATTCAGTTTTCATTCATTGGCCCGCCCACATATCCCCAGTCCCTGGCGGCATCCCGGCAGCTCTTTCACTCATGTTTAATCCTCTTTAAGCGGCAACAGAACGATTACATTTTGATTTTTTTTTTCTCCTCTATTTTCTGTGCAGCATCCTTTCGGTGGCCATTGTCGCTTTTGCTTTTATTTGCACATTTCCGCTGCGACTAATCTGCAATTATGTTTTACATAAAAATCCTATCACATCCCATACAACTGCGCGGCTGGATGGAACTTTCGCAACAACTTTTGTCCAAGCTTGATTGTTTTGCCTGCTGAGATAGTTGCGAAATACAAATATTAAACAACTGCTAACAATAACAGGAGGCAGCCAGAAACACCAGCTAAGGCTGCGCTGCGAATTAATGCTGGAAGCTTTGCCTGGGCCAACGTTGCGTATGCGTATTAAATTGTAAATTTGCATCAGATCAAAGCTATAGGAAGTCACAAAGAGATGGGCGATAATTTCGCTATGTGCTAATGAATTGGTATAATTATGTACTTTATTGTTAGTAAAAATCATACATGTTACGGTTCATTAAAATAAACTAAAAGAAATTCAAATATCAGGGGGAGTTTTGGTTTGATTTTATAGAACAAAAAATACACTTATGATGGAAACAACAAAAGATAAATTTACATTACTGCGAAAAAATTAATATATTAAAATAATTATTCAACATTGAAGAGAGCTATAAAATAATTGAATTGAATAACTCTCATAAACATTGATTTAATAGCAATATGAAAATGTATACAATATTTTATTTTATAAGTTAATCAGACATGGAAAAGTCTTTACAGTTAACTATACATCCAGAGTTTTATTAATTAATTGCTTTTTGTAGTGAAGCACCAGAGTTTAATTGTCTAAAAGGGCTCACACCACACGGCCAATTAAAGCCGCCTAATTATGGTTCCCCATTCCTGCCAGCAAGGTCGAATCAAAATGCAAACAAATATATCAATTACTAATCTGCATGGTAATTACGCCCCATTAAACTAAACTGAAATCACAATGGCGAAACTATTAACGGATCTGGGATCAACAGTTGAACTGCCACGCAATTAGGCTAAGAACCAGCTTCCGAGTGTGTGTGTGTGAGTGTCTGTTTCGACCAATCTGCTAAGCTACTAAGCATATTTAATAACTGCGGCAGAGCTCAAGACTCCTAGATGGAAATCCAAAACCTCTATGAATGCTCGATGCATTCAGAAGCATTTACGTGCTGCTTCGGCTGATGCTTCTGCTGTTAGACCCACATCATATTCACTTTGAGTTATTTTCGTTTCTATTTCAATTGCAAGTCACTTGGAGAGATTAAATGGCAGCACGGGCCCCGGAAAGCCAACCGGACCCAACCTTTTTGGGAGGTCCCGACTCTCTCCGGACCAACCTGATGGCCATAAATGCGCTTGTGGTTGATAGGTGGTTGCTGCCCAGGTGGATGAGTGGGTGGCGGCTATGTCAGCTGTTGGCCAGCTGCCTCGGCTTTCGAATGCATTTCGTACACGATAATCATGTTGGTGGCTGCAACTTGCAGCTTGCAACTTGCATCAGCAGCATGCGTTGCATTTGCAATTCCTGGCTATCCTGCCGAGATGGCCGTGGCCAATGGTCGATGGGCCTGTCTAGCAGAGCCGGCTGTGGCTTGTCGTGGTGTGGTTTATGGCAACATCTTGTCCAATTTATTACCACTTTCATTTGGTAGCATAATAGGCAATGCACTTGCACGCACACACAGAGTTGCACAGGGAAAAAAGATACATATTTTGTAAGTGAAACAATGATTTCTTTAAAAAGAATATAAATAATACTAAACTAAAAAGAAAGCTTGATCATTAAAAACTTAATTTTCTTTCAACATACTCTTTTTCCTTAGTTTTTATATTTTTAACCTTATAATTATTCTTAATGTAATACTTTTCTCCCTCTGTACAGGACGCACTTGGGGCAAAATGTTGCCGGCCGGCCAGCATACACATATATCTATAACACGTAGCACTCAAAAATACTCAAACATTGAAATTGGAGTTCTAGTTTTTGGTTCTCGTCTCGTTTCTGCTTCATCAGTTACATGCTTTGAATAATTCAAGCGTATTTTAGGCCTTTGCTAGGCGAAATTTATTTCTGCTTTTTGCTCAACCCCTTGCTTAACCCATTCTACAGACAGCTGCATTGTACAAACGGCTTCTGTCTGCTTGGAAAAGTTATTAAATTATTTCAAAATCACCCAAAACTATCGTTCTTGTCAGCCACAAAGGCGCAGGCCGTGTTTTCTTGGAAAACATATCAAATTTTACACTTTCTGTTGGAAATTGTTGAGAAACTGCAATTATTGTGTATTAAGCGTGCGGGATTAGCATAATTCAGCGGCACTAAGTTCAAAAGACTCTTGGCTGCGTCTACGTATACGTTACGCTCCTTTGCCACGTTACGTATACGCAATGCTTGACGCCAGCCGTTTGTGCTGCATATCCCCAGGCGCAGCTGGCAAAAAATACCAGGAGACGCGAGGCACAGATTTTCAACACTTTGGTGGACAGTGGATTTATATTTGAAAAATTTCAAAGAAAGAAATTAAATAAAATATTATAAAAGTAAATCCAATAATAATAATATTATAGAACTGTATTATTTAAGGTATTATTTTATAAATAATGTGCTTGTTAATATGCATCTATTATATATTTCTAAAACTTTAGGTCCAAATATATGAAAGATAATTATTCTTCCTTTATTTTATAAATTGAATGTGTTATATAAATAATATAAGCCTTAATGTTACCCTTTCTTTTCGCAATGTCTTCTTGAATATTTCAACTAAGTAAATAATCCCAATTACAGAGCTACTTTTCCGAAATAAATTTTCACAAAGTTTCCCTCATTTCTCCCACTGTGCGGCGGCGGCTGCTGAAAAACACAACTCAAGTGTTGAACGCTACCACCGACACCCTCTGCCCCGCCACCCCTTTGTGTGTCTTTTGTGGCCTTTCGCTGTTTGTCAACAGCAGTAGCGGCGGCGGCAGGCAACACTTGAGGGGGCGTGTCAGGCGTATAGGCGCTTTTTAATTGCACTGAAAACAAAACTAACAGCTAAACACTTGTTGGCCGCCTGGCTGCCTTCCAGCTAGTTGTCGCGTGGCAAGTGGAAAGCGGAAAGTTAAAAGTGGCGGGTGGGGGTGTCATCAAAACCCTCCAAATGGCAAAAAACAGTGCCTCCGCCGCCGGCGCCTCTGGCAATTGCTGATGTTGCCTCTGTTGCTGTTAGTGCTGTTCCAGCAACTGCAACTGCAACTGCCTTTGATTGTGCCCCATAACTGCGAGGCAGTGGCAGAGCGCTCCCATGTACCGCCATTGTGTCGCTTGTGAAGTTTCGCTTTGATCGCATTGTAACATTTTGCGACAGTTTTAGATTGTAATGGGCTCCACGGGAGGAATGGCGAATAAGAATAAGGCAGCAGGCAAGAAGTCTGTTTTGGATCAAAGATAGCAAGTTAAGGCGATAATCACTGCAGAGTTTACAAATTGATAGTAATTTAAGTGTAAACTGGTAAAGTTGATGCTTAAAACTTCCTACAAGGGTCACAACTGAAGTTCATAAACTAAATACTAGATTAAACCTTGACTTGTGCATTTTCCTCTACTTTGTAGTAACTAAATGCCTCGCATAAATAATCTGTCTTTGAAAAAACCTCACCACCATCTCACATTTATTGATATTTTGCATTAAATTACGTTAACAATCAAATATATTTTTTGCCTATTTTGTAATATTATTTATGCCTGTGCCCGGCGTTTGATTGACCCGACCTCTCCTCCTTCTCTCTCTCTCTCTCTCTGTCTCTTGTGATTGCCATATTTAATTAGCCGATTCGATAAGATAATGGAGTTAATTTTCAATTTGGGCCTTTTCTGTGCGGACACTTTGCCATGTAGTTCGATTTATTGTGCGCTTCGTTTGGGGCAACATGTTTAATTAACGAACACAATGGAGGCCAGCGACGGCACGAGTTTGTCACTGACGTTCGGTGAAATTTCTGACTCTCTGGTGACATTTGAAAAGTTTAAAATAATATAATTTTCAACGCTATATGGCAAACTAACAAGTTCGACTCGAAAGTCGAACAGGAGTAGGAGGTTTTGGGGCGTGTTTCGGGGGTATTTTTCGGGGAGTTTGTCTTAGCTAACTTTTCGCCCTGGAAAGGAGAAACTTTTTCGGCTGCACTGTTGCAGGCACCATCACACACCCCCATACACACACATACACACGAGGATCTATTGTAAAATATGTAAGAAAGTTTCCTTAGCTTGGCTGGGAAAACGCAGCGTTTTTGGGGAAAGCTCCAGCACCAGCAGAAGCAGCAGCAGCAGCATCGACGTTGTCTTTGGGGAAATTAAACATTTTCTATTTGAAAACTTTGCCGTGTGAGTGGGATTTTCACAGGGGTGGTGGCTTTTCCTTGGGTTCAAGAGCAACAGTTGCCTTTTTGAACTGTTTCGGGTCACACTTTTGCATTACATTAGTCCCCTTTGTTCCACCAACAATTGCGGAAGTCATAATTTTTTCGCAGTTTTCTTGGTTTTGGTTTTTTGACAAATTTAGCAGCAAATTGCCGGCAGATTTCGCCCAGCCAGAAACTTTAGTTTTGAGCATTCCAGCGCACCGACGACGATGGATGCTTGGATCGGGTGCGGGGAATCGAGTTTGTGTCCGGGTTTTCGGATCCAAATGTCAAGCGGCTTGCTGTCATAGGTGTTGAATATTTAATGCGCCGACGCCAATGGCAAACCGAGCACTGCACTGAAAGAATTTCAACTATAAAATGGTATTGATATTGGTAAAATGAGGAGTGTAAGATGGTGGGCTTATGGTTATAAGTTTATCTAATATATATCCGCTCTGAAGCCTTGATAAACACCCAAAACAGCAACCATTGAGACCAACGAGTAAACTGTAAGCAGAAGAGTGAACAAAGCGACGAGTAAAGACAAGGGTAATGACGAGTAAGAACGATATTAAACGAGTATCCACAACAAGCAAACATAAATAAACAATACTAAAAGGAAAAGACGGAAAAGGGAACAATGTAGGAAACAACGAGTTTAAAGCAACTTTAACGAGTAAATATGACGAGCTAATATTCTAAATAACCGTGCAAACCAAGATCGGGATTTTCTTTAAATCTCACATTGCTTATATGAATATTATTCTAAATAAATATTTTATGGTTTATGCAATTTTTTAAAATCAATTTTATAAAATAATTCCGCTTTATCAAGTATTTTAATCTTCAACAAAATTATAGCTTTCAGCTATCAATATGCTTTTAATAAAAATGTTCCCATTTTTTGGATTATTCAGCGAATATCGTCTTATAACTCCAATTATAATTCATACAATTTAATTTTTTTCCCGTGCAAAAAAGAAGAGGAGCATCCCCAGCACAGCGATTCAGACAAGTGCACCCAAAGTGCATGCAAATATTTTTGTCAACGATTGTTTTGCCGGCTCCCTCGATTCCGAATGGCGAGCTGTGACTGCAACTGTGTGTGAAAAATACAGGCGGGCGGACGGTGGCGGTGGCGGTGACGGTGGCGTTGGCTGTGGAAAAACCCTAGGAAAAGCGGGTCAGGGAAAAAGGGTACAAGGTCCCGTGGCTGCTGTTGTTGTTGTCAACGGTTTGAGTAATTGTCGCTGGTGTGAAAACTGGCAACGATGCCGAGCTGCAAAAAGGATTTACTGGGTTATGTATGAGCCAAAGGCTGATTGAGATGGAGGAGCAGCTGGATCGAGCTCTAAATGGCCATCGCTGGACGTCTATGGCATCGGTGATGTTGCCAAAACTGAAATAATCATTATGTACGCGAATGAGGCCATGGAAGTCGTGACAAAACTTCTGTCTGGAAGTAATGTAATTGCCGAAATACATTTAAAACATAAATAAGGTTGCATTTACTGTTTACTCTGTATGATATAATACAATTTCGCTATAAATGTATACATTTAAAGAACAATTTAAACAATCTCTTGCCAAAAAACCCCTTTCATAGCCCACTAATGCACTAATAAAAGCTTTTTCCTGATTGAACCCAAATAAAATCAATTAATTCGAGCTAAAAAGAAACGCACAAAATAATTATTTGATTACAAAAAGCGCCGGCCAGATGATTTTTTACCACAGGCTCCGGGAAAAAGAAACGTATATTCGAAACACCGCCGCCGGTGCTGAAACCAGCGAAAAAACTGCACCCGAAAAAAAGGTAAAAACTGTGATAAAAACGCGACAACCCAAAATGATTTTCACATTGATGAAAATTAAATGCGAGTCGGGGGCAAACCGATGCGATGTGCTGCATCTGCTGGGGCATTATCAAATAATTCAGTTGTAATCTATTTTAATCCGCCAGGATGACCGGCGAAATCGCCCCCACTTGACATGGCGAATCATCAAAATGTTTGTTTGCTTGACCCCACAACTCGTTACCAAATAGTCCGGCATTGTCCTTTGCCAGCCGGACGGCTGTGAATGTATTTATTTCCACATTTTGCTAAACATTGACCAGATTTAAATTCGCATTCATGTAAAATCGAATAAATACATACAAAATACCAGTATCGAATGATGGAATATTTGTATGTGTCAGTGACACACATTTTTTTGCTCTGCCTGAGAATTATTCAAATGATTTAAGCGGCTTAGTGTAATGGCTGGTGAGTTTTGGCCGGAAAATCGAAAAATAAGTGGAACGGGAACGTGAAAAGCGGCTCTAAGCGAAAAGACTCAATGCGGTCGCTTAAATTATACAGTATAATTTGGCAATATGGATTAACGACCTCATAAAAACGGCCACTGAATTAGCAATTGTTTGGGAAATATTACCATTTGGCGTTTGTAATCAATAGTCAGAAGACAGAAATTTTTGTATTCAGTGAAAATTAGGTACCTAAATATAAATATCTGTGAATTTAAAAGAGCACTTTGCTTATTCAAGCTAATAAACAAATTGGAATCTGAGTAAATTAATATGTCTTACTAGTTTTATAGATATTGAATTTAATTGAACAAATAATGACTTCAAGTAAATGTAGAAACAACATTTTATATACTGCTTTAAAGATAAGCCTGGGCTTTTATCAAATTAACAGAACTAACATATGATAAACCTTTTGAAAATAACTAAAATATTTGTAATATACTAGTACAGGTGTTATTAAAAATATGAGGTAATCGATAATCGGTCATGAGCCTTACTTTGTTTAGTTCAAGGCTTGAATATTATTAGTTCCTGACCTTGGCTTAACAGTTTAGCTTCACGCCACAGAAAAATATTTAAAGGCCGGAAGACAAAACCAAAACAGTAAAAATTACCGCACTCAAAACTGAAACTATTTCCCCCTTAGATACAATGCCAGTAATTCCTCAGGCCATCACAAAACATGACATACGACTCTAAAGATAAGGTATACTAGTCCCCAATACCTATAAAAGAGGTTGCGCTTGCATTCTGAAGTACAGGTTGTGAAAATGTTTCGTCTCGTGTGGCCCCTTCTACTGATCGCCCTTTCGGGAAAATCCACCCATGGGCAGAACTCCACCAACCGCATCATTGGCGGCTCCTCGCTGGACATCAAAGAGGCTCCCTACCAGGCGAACATAATTGTGGACGGAAGTCCGTGCTGCAGTGGTGCCATCATCGGGAAGAAGAGGATACTCACAGCTGCTGGATGTGTTTATGGATGCCCCACCAGTTCGGTTAGGGCCCGAGTCGGCTCAAGCTCCAGGGAGGGCGGCGGAACTCTGGTCAGGATCTGCGGAATAAACACTCATCCGCAATACTCTTCCGATCGCTATGACAATAACCTGGCAATTTTGGAGCTTTGTGAGCCCCTGAACTTCACGGACTCCATCAAAGCAATCAATGTGACTGATAAGGTGCCGGATGATTCATCCCTGGCCGAGGTCACCGGGTGGGGTTCCACCAGTTGGTGGGGCAGCTGGTGGGACAGGACCTTTGGCAGTCTGCCAGATCAGCTGCAAGTCGCCACGGTGTGCTTTTACAATCGGGAACAGTGTGCCTATGACCTATCTGATTGGTTTTGGTCCAGTGACTATGGCGTCTCGGATCTGACCCTCTGCACGTATAGTTACGATAAGGCAGCCTGCTCCTACGACACAGGAGCTCCGCTGGTTAAGAACAAAAAACTGGTGGGGATCCTCTCCTATGGCGGTTGCACAAAATATCCCGATGTCTACGCTAATTTGATCAGGTTTAGGAGCTGGCTGAGTCAAGTGACAGCAGACAGTGAAACAACCACCATAAGATCAACGAATGACAGTACAAGTACAGCTACTGGAAGTGCATCTAATGCAACTGGTCCTATAACTTCACCAAGTAATACAAGTTCAACTACAACTCCAACAACTTCTACAAGTTCAACTCCTCCTATAAGTACAACTTCATTAACTTCAACAACTGGAAATGTTCAGGGAGGATTCTTTTAAGACCTCGATCCTGATATGTCTGCATGTTCTGCCTGCTTTAATCCTTTCATGCCTTCAGATCCTAAAGGCCCCTGTAGATCCTAAGGACCCCAGTCCTACTATGCCTGTAGATCCTAAATACACCAGTCCTACTATGCCTCAATCCTGCACCGCAGGGTTCGGCAGACAAAAATTCAGTTATCTTCTGATGAATTCTGCGACCAAAGAAACTGCGAAATTAATGAAAGAAAACCAACTTTTCCAGCCCTTAATTTGTTTATTTAAAAAATACAGCAATCTGTTAGTATCCCTCAATAAAGGATGTAGAACGCAAACTTTTTAACGCCTCATGTGTGCCTTTCTTTCTTACTTCTTATATTTGTCTCTTTTGAAAACCACAATCCTGAGGCTGCACTCACAGAGTTTGAGATCCTGTAGAATGCAAATGTATCCTGCAATAGCTTTTGGCCAATTGCATTATTCCTGCTTGCCAATTCACATAGAAGGATAATGGAAACAGGATTTTCCTTTGCTCGACCTCAAAATATCCTAAACGAAGATTAATTAGTAGGGGCTTATATCTAGGAAATCTTTCCCAGCTTAAGCCACCAAATGTCTCAAAAATGTACATATGTAGAAAATACTACCTTCCAGCAAATAAAACATCATTGAGGGAACACCTTGATATCCTCCATGTACTTAAGTTAATTAAAGTTTATTTTTTGGTCGGCCAACAAAAAGGCCAAAGACAAATGGTGGCCAGAAAAGGGAGAGGAAAGAGCTGGGACGACATGGCCGGTGATGAAGAGTCCCCTCAGGTTGACACCATTTATAAGCTGCCAGTAGCTGCCTCCAGCTGCATTCGTTTGCGGCAAGTGCAGCCGCGTCGGGTTCGGCTCGCCGCATCCAGGCAGACTGGCAGCCTGGCAGACTGGCTGACAAAATCAAGATCTGAGGACATGGGATTTACTTGGACCGGGCCAAGGCAAGGCAGGGCAGGTTGCCTTGCCCGAAAACGAAAATACTTTTAGTGCAAATTGAAAAGTTCTCTCCGCTTGGAAAAATATCTGCGAGCAGATGCCAATGCTGACGCTTCTGCCTCAAGGACATCGACACAAAAGCCGTTCTGACCATTTATCAGAATGTTATTGGCCAAAAGACAAAAAAAGAGGCAAGAAGGAGGAGAAGAGCGAGTATGGGGAAAAGTAGAAGAAAAACTACAGAAAGGACAGCCGGGAGAACGAAGACAACTGCAATAAAATTCAATGTTTCTATTACAGCGATTTACGTGCACACACCGACTTTGTAAGGCAGTGATAACTCAATATGTATCTCAAAAGATGACTGTATTTTCCTCATTAAAATCTGATTTGGAAAAACTTTTCACATTTAGATTGAATAGAACCATTTTTCACATAAATCCCAATGAAAATTCAAAGTTAAGGAAATCGGTAATGAGTATATTAAGCTGAGATTCTATACTGGTTTAGTTTCGCTCCCAAAAACAAATGAAATTAATCACAAGAGAGTGATATCTAAGGATTGTTTATCCTTTAATTAATTTTCACATTTAGATTAAATAGAACCATTTTTCACATAAATCCAAATGAAAATTCAAAGTTCAGGAAATCGGTAATGAGTATATTAGGCTGAGATTCTATACTGGTTTAGTTCCGCTCCCAAAAACAAATGAAATTAATCACAAGAGAGTGATATCTAAGGATTGTTTATCCTTTAATTATGCACAGTTTTAATCAGAGATTAAACAACAAAGAAGATCCCTTAGAATGCAGCTCAAATTACTCTCTTGTTCGCTACTAAGTGAAACTCATAACCAATTGTTTATGCTTTTCTCAGACATTGCAGACAAAGCTAAAGAGAAGCAGGCAAGGAGAGAGCGCGGGAGAGATAGGATAGGATAGATCACATGATTTCCTATCTGAAAGCTTAAAAAGAGAGCGACAATCAAACTTACATTCTCTCAAAGAGAGTGCCGAATTGAGTGGATTTTGTAAATCTTGCTATAATCGGGTCCCCCGGCAACCGATCTTCAGTTCCGCGTAACATTTTTGTGGTTCCTTATGAGCATTCACTGTATTACTCACTGCCCACTCCCGTCAGTTAGCATCCTCCAACCGCCGCGTGAGCAACATTTTTATGGCTTCTTGGGCGGGCGGCGGAGTGCTCCGTGTTTTGGCCGAAAGCAAAAGGACAACGCTGTCCTGTCCTTCTGGCCGCCGTGACTTGTTGTAGTTGCTTAGTTGCTGGTGTTTCTGGGTTGTTTGTTAACTAGCAGGAGAAACCAACTGGCAGATAAGCAGCCGAGATGCTCGTCCTGCCGCTGGTCAGATGCATTTATTTCCCTTAGTCTCCTCGTGTGCATCGCATCCAGCGACTGCTTCCTTTTTTTTCTGGCCATTTTAATTGCTGTTGAACTTGGTGTTTTGGCAATTGCCCCGACAACAAAATGGAAGCAAAACAAAAAGCAATGCAACAACCCAGAGCAGCAGTAGCAGTAGCAGCAGCAAATCGAAGCAATCTATTTGATTTAACTTGTTTGCACAAAATAGTTCTGTTGGCCTTTTTACTTTGGCGCGCACAAATAAATTTGTTGACGCGCTCCGAAAACTATTTTGGGAATTGCGGAGATTTGTGGCAGAAATGCAGAATTATTATGGCCATCGAGCAACAATTTATGGCATTGAACTGGAACTGGCCGCAAGTTTCGGGGGCCAACTACTATTTGAGAATTAAGTTCAATTAAGTTGGTCGAAATTGAATGGGCGAGAAATAAACGTTAACTGTATTTGTTTCACAAATTACATTGCATAATGGATTAAAAGTATTTTCATTTTTTAATGTTGCCAATAATGTGCACCTATTGTTCAGTGGCAACCGCACGCCACCGATTAAATATTTAACCTCTTTTTGTTGCTCACCTTTTTATTTATATTATTTTAACCGAATTTTCATTTTCCAATTAAGTCTAATATGTTTTTAATTCACGCTCTACAATATTTAATTGAATTTGTTATGCAAAGCGATCCGTTCGCTCGCTCTCATTTCCTTTCCCCCGTCCGAAGTTTTTCACAATTAAATTCCTCGCACACGAGAAGCACTAATACGCAGATGGAAATGCGAGGAAAAACATTTAAATTAGGATTAGTTCCGTATGTGCGTGAGCTTTTAAATCAAAACATATGCAGACAGCGGGATGCGTTCTCGTTTTTGGCCATTCCGGCATACATACATATGTATATTTCTAAACGCCGCGGGAATATTGATTGGCCCGGAAAGGGGGCCTGGTTGGTGGGTGGGTGGTGTGGTGTGGTGTATGTGTATGCGCTGTGTGTGGCTCACACACATAAATTAATGTCCTAACACAACATTTGTAACTGAGCAGCCGGCAGCCGCTGGTCATTGGCCCGCGGCATTTCCCGGACAATCAGAGACACTCCGAGGCTGGCACGTCGTCGCGCGCATTTTCAAATTATAATATATTTTTGAATGGCTTTTTAGAAATTAATAATTACATATGACAGTCAGGGTATATGGGTGTGTGTGTGTGTGTTTGTGCTGGGTGTGAGCATGAATGGTTGTACGTGGCATTTAATTTTTTGTATTATGCAACTGTCAACGCCACCGAAACCAGACAGCCACTTTAAAGGTCTTTGGAGCAATGGTGCACAAACTAAAACAAACAGCCTTATTATTATTAAGTAAAAAATATATATTTTTTATATGTTTAAGGAAGAAAATAAACAAAAGCGTCTTTATCAGGAAACCGTAAATTCCTCACTGATTCCATTAAAACTAGGACCTTTCCACTATTTTTATAAGGAAAATATGTACATTAAACTAAATCTTAAATTTGTAAAATATTCAATATTAAGCTTTTAGTTAAAATTTTATTTCTTTATGTAGGTCTCCTCAATTCTCATACCTTTTTCCTGGAATTTATAAACTTCAATTGCTGCTCCTGAACAGAATAATATCCCATACATTTTCCGCCATTGTGAGGCTGCTACATCTGTGGTTTATTTTTATTTTCCCCTCTTTTTTTTCGGCTAGCCCATATCACATTTGTATCCTTCCGGTTTCCCTACGATATTTTTTAGGTCCCCATACGCAGTCCAGAGACTGAATACTTTGGGCTTTCCCCATTATTAATTGCTAACGTGCGCTGATTTCTTTGCTACACTTTTTGCGGCCCGCTTTCTTCTTCCTGTTTTCGCTGTTTGCGTTGTTCCTGGTCTCCTTTTTGGCCAATGTTCAATGCCATTTAACCCTTTCGTTCGCTGTTCGCCGTTTTCGTTATTCGTTATTCGTTATTCGGTGTCTTGTCCATTTGGCTCGGCAGTGACATTCATGCACCGGCGAGCAAAACGTCGCTCCGGCAGATGAGCGAGGTCCTTGGCCAAAAGGGAGTTGGTAACGGCGTCGGCTCTGTTTGGCAATAAATCAATGCATCCCATTTGTTTTTTGGGACGACGGAAACTTAAAGCCGCTAAGCTTTTGCTGAATTTAATGCATTTTCCGGGGACTTTTCACTCTAATGACAAAGCCATGTTGAGCTTTGCTAATTAACTGCATTTTTAAGCATTGCAAGCCAGCTATGGGTTTGGCTCAATGACATATGTGACACAAAATACGGTGGGCACAAAAATGTACTCCTGCAGGATGTACAATATTTAAATCTGATAACAAATATTACTTGCAGCAACTATAAGGCTCATTTCTCCTATCTTAAATTCTGTGTATATTGTAAAAAATCTTTAATTAAACTCAAAGGCCAAAAGCCAAGGCCAAACCATTACATATTATAAATTCTTATGGAAAATACGAAGGAACCCATGTGACTTCAGCTGAAATCGCAACTGTGGTTTGACTGCCATCGAATTTTGGCTTGTGGTGCCAAGGCCAACAATGGGCATTTCTGAAATATATTGGACATATGAAAAACTACAGAAAAGGCAAACACACACACACTACAGCCAGGCAGGCAGGCCAAAGGACGAAAAGGAGGCCCTTTTCCGGCTGCAATAAATCTGCAGAGAAAGAAAAAGGAGGCGGGCCGGGTAAGTGGTGTTGCCTTACAAGTTGCCATGACATTGTCATGCATATGAAGTGCATGTTGTACGTACATGCATCTGTGTATGCACAACATAAATGCAGGCTCACACAAGTGCACTGACAGAAAATTGCTAAATTAGTTTGAAAAATGATTAAATGATAATTTTGTCTAAAATTAATTGAATACGACTTCTTTTATTATAATTTCTACAAACCTATGACCACTTTCTCTCTTCAAAAGAAAGATTCCCTAGCCGCTTTGGTGCTTTGTTTGTCCTAAAACTTCTGCTAAATTCATTATTTTTCATAAAGTCATATTATTTTTTCAGTGTACTGCCCCTGTCCATTGGCCTTTTTAATTGCAGTCACAGTTGCAGTTGCCTTGTGGGGTTCGTTCGGTTCGTTCGGTGTTTACAAGCTGCGCCAATTTCGCGCAGCTATTAAATATATTTCCAGATGACCCAGCGCAGGCCTCCCCTTCCCTTAATTTGATGCACAATTTAAGCCGTGATTGCGCTGCCAGCGACTCATTTTAATTTAATTTCTATTTAAATTCATGTCATCTATGCGCGAACAAACTTTCCGCCAACAAATTTTACGGCCAACACTCAGCTCGCAGCGCTGGGCTTAATTACCCCTTGCTTATCAAAACATCTCCAAGCCGGCGGAGCAGGAGAAGCTGAAGGAGCAGAAGAAGCCGCCGACGACAGTTGAGTTTCCTTAATGAATTATTTAATCTGCGCCCCTGCATCTGCCCTGCCTTCCTGCCAGCTAATGCCCCTGCCCTGTCGACTTCGTCCTTTGGGCGTCTCGCCTGCCACTTTGGCGAAATTTACTCGCTTCGGCTAACCGACATTTTTTGCGCTCGACTTGTCAACCCCATCAGCATCAGCGGTGGACAAATAAAATGGAAAAACAGGTTTGGAAAAACTAACATTAAGGTAAGTGAATTGCCGAACTAGAAAATACTCTTGGAAAAGGCTTCACGAGCAAGGATTTCTAAAGAATTGTAGGTCAAACACGAGACAGATTGACTGCATCAAAAATCTTAACAAAATTAACCAATTGAGAAGTTTGAACTCAGATGAATTTATTATCTAAGCAAATATATTACAATTAGCTAAAATTCCCAAGCCAAGTTCTTGACACTTAATTAAGGATTTCATTGGAACAATAACAAGACTTAAAGACTTTTTACTAATTCCCTTTTCTTATTTGCTTAACGCCATAAACATTTTACCATATTGCTCATATATTTAATAATAACTTAACTGCTTTCTAATACATATTTTCCTACTTAGAATTAATTTAATAATAGTGCACTTATACCATCACCCAAAGGAAAACCTTCAAAACCATCATCCTTGTGGCCAAAGTCAATAGTACCCCTTCAAAAGTTAGACTCGCAAAAAATTCTTAAGCTAATGCAAATAGGCCACAGAGTCAAGTCCTTCGTCCTGTGGTTGCTATGGAGGCTAATAAGTTAAACGACACCGTGACACAGTTACGAGGGCACATATTAATGCCAAGGCGGCGTGCTGCCCGCCAAGCCGAGATCGAAGGAGTCGGAGACGGAGACGGAAACGGGGCAGGACGCTGGCACTGAGGAGGCAGTGTCGGGATGTACGGCTGAGTGAGCGTATTTGTTCACCTATTTACCGCGCAAATGAAGTTGAAAATAACTGTGAAATGAAGATGAAGTGCTTTAGTCAACAGGAACCGAGGCAGCGGGGACGCCGACCGAGGGCAGAAGGACATCCCAGACAGGCCGGCGCCTAAATGGAATGTAAATATTTGAGCAGCGACACAGCCACGGTAGCTTTAACGGTCCTGTTGGAAAAGAGTGAAAGCGGAGGAGAAGCCCAAGGAACAGGAGCCGCTTCAGCGCTGACTTGTTGGCAACTTAAGTGTCCGTGTGTGAGTGCCGGCACACAGTACCTCTATGCATGTTAGTCTCAGGATGTGCACTGCCAAAAAAAAACCCACCTAGACTTTTGATAATGAAAAAAAAGTTCTTAATAATGAAAGAAAAGTTCTTGAAATTTTCAAAGAGAATAGATATGTGGAAAAATCAAAAGCAAAGATAAAGTTTTCTTAGTTTTAATTATTTATTTGATTACAAGTAACTAGCTTAAGGTTTTGTTTATTTGCTAACAAATAAAAATATATAGTTCCTATACCATTTTAAAGTAATACAAAACTGTGAAAAAACTTATTTTTGCTATTTTAATTTGTAAGAAAATCCTCCTTTTCTCTCACTGTACGGTTGGATGTGTGTTAGACTGTGTTTAACTTGGCAACCGTATGTTTATTTTAGCGCTCTCCCGCCTGACAGCTTCGCTCCCAAAAAGGCCTTAAGCGGCAAAACAATGGCCGAGCGAAGCCATTGAAGGACGACGTGCTTGCCAGCTGCGAGATCCGTTTTTGGTGTTGGAAATTAAAGTCAATTAAAAGACCGGAGATGTCTGCATTTACGTGTGAGGGTGTCGGGCTAATTCCCACGCCCATTTCTTGGCATAAATCAAAACGAGTCTGAAAGTCTGAAAAGTGCCATTACCTAGTGTGAGTGTAGTGTGTAGTTCAAGGCGGAGAGCACTAAAGTGCAGCATGAGCCCAAGAGAAGGCAACACTCTCTTCTTTATTTATTTTTTATTTTTTTGAGGCCAAGCTAAGCGGGTCGAGTATCTGGCTTCAGAAGTCAAGAAACTGAACCGAATGGCTGAGCAACCCTTCCACTTCAGCACTTAATTAGTCGTTGAATATTCTTTCAGAAATCCAAGGAAACATCAAAGCTGAAATTAGAGATTTCAGGCAACTTAAATGCAAAACGATAATAGAACCTTTTGAAATTAATATACTAATAATCAAATAAATAAAGTAAATTCAATGAAATAAACCCATAATCTATTTCAAATTTAAATGCAGAAAAAAGGAAACTAAATTTAATAACAATATCAATCCCTCTTAGCTCGTGCTATTTGTGAGCTTTTCTTGGGCAAATAACACTTAAGAAAGCGGATTATGTACTTTCATTGATAGGAGACACTTAACTAAAGGCAACCTGGCCAAAAAGTAAATAATTCACTTCACTTGCACTTGCACTTGCCTTGCCTGGGGATTCCCCCCGGATAATCTGCTTAGAATCAACTGGCACAGTCTGTTTGAGAATCCCTTCAATCGGCTGGAAAATCGCTTATGGACGAGAGTCTGCTCTGCTCCGTTTCAGCTGCTCCTTCGGCCAGAGTTTTCATTTAGCAACATTTAACGTCAATTGTTTTATGACTGCCGGCAGCGGCGAAAAACAAAGTCAAAACGAGAAAAAAAAGGAAAAAAAAACACGGATGATTTATTCAGCGCGAAAACGGCGAAAGAAGCTGGGAGGAAAAAAGAAAATCTTGCTAAAGAAACACAGACTAAAAACTTGGCATGAAGCGAAAAATTCGCTAAAGTTGCGTTTTCCTTGGCTTTTCCGTTTGGAAAAGGCCAGCCTTTTGTGGAGTTTATCTTGCGGCTGTGGTCGAGCTGCAGGAGGAAAAGGAGCAGCAGGAGCTGCCGGTGAACATTCAGGTGGTGGTGGTCACGCTTTTCTAAGCGTTTTCTTATCAGCTGCAAAGCGCGGTACGGGGTAAGGTAGAGTGGCGGAAAAGCGGACCAAATGAAGCGGCGCTGGCCGCGTGACCGCACGCTTTTCCAGATTTTCCACTAAAAGATTTGCAGCATTTCGGTTGCGGCCTTTTGTTGCAGTCGCAGTCGCAGTCTTCTTTTCACTATATTTATTCTGTTTTTTTTTTTGTTATTATTTTTCGCATACAAAATACCCCTTAATGGGCAGCAGCACTGTGCGGCCGAGTGGTTTGGCTTAGCTGTGAGTCCTTGACAAGGCGCTCGCTTTGTTTGTAATTAATAACACTCGATGCTCTTTCAGTGCGGCAGCGGCCGCACATTTCCATAATTAAAAGGCCAGAGCAGCCAAAAGGAATCCACGGCGATTTCCCAATGCAGCATCTTAAAGATTTAAGATTGCAGGCGAGGGCTGAAATGCCTGCATTCTTGCTCGTAAAACGAGTTTAATTTCATGCAACTCGAAAGTGGCAATAAAGACGGGGCCACGGCTCCCTCAGATTCCAGCACGCACACATTGCAGGTGAAGGATGGCTTCAATCAGTGCTGCCAGAAGCATATTTTACACAAAAATAAAATCACTGAAAGTTATATATCATTAAAATTGATTAAAGGGATTAATTTAATGGATATTGCTTTAATCATTTATCGGATTTCATTTTTAAACTTTTACAATAACTTTAAAATCAAGGCAGATTTCCACCTATGCCTTGTCTCATTTCAAGCTAAAAAGAACCCAGTCCTGTCACAAAAAAGGACGAGTTCACAGCACTGACTGCTGCGTATCCCTGCGAGTCACAGACCATCAAATGGCAATGAAGATGTTCAGGCATTCCGTGTGACTCTGCGACTCTGTGTGCGTGCAACAGTTTTGCCATAGAAATCTTTCAATTTGCCTTTTGCTGGCCAGGAAAGGATAATGTCCCCAAGTGTCAGGGAGCTATCGAAAAAAAAACATCGGTATGTATGTATATAAATACCCGGTGAGAGGAAAAATCGAGAAAAGTCGAAACAAAAGTGAGTGGCAGGGGTTGGGGAAGAGGGTAGCAGCTCAATTGCAGGACAATCAGCACAATTGATTTCCCCAAAGTGCCCGCTTCCGGGCCCCTCTGGCGGCAGCCCAGCATTAAAAGGATTTAATGCCATTTAAGCCAAACAATGTGAAGACAGCAGCAGCAGCAGCAGCCGTACACTAGCAGTGGCTGTGCCACTGCCACTGGCAGAAAAGCAAAAACGTCAAAAGAAACGCTGGCGAATCAGCGATTCCGCCTCTCGAGTCGAGTCGTCCCCCGCCGCACTCGCTGGCTTACTCCCAGCACTCGGCAAAAAGTTTATCAATAAAATAACTTGTCGGCGAGCGGATCGGGCGAGTCTTGAGTCCTGACTCAGGCACTCCGACTCCGACTCCTGCTTCGCCTCGCCAAGTCAAGTCGAAAATTGCAGCAACTTTCTGTCAGCCAGAGAGCTCTCACTCGCCGCCCTTTATCCCTACTCCTCCTCCTCCTCCTCCCCTAACTGACTGCTAGCTGGCTTGTCAGCAGCCAAAGGACAATTCAAGTGCTGCAATCCTCGAGAAGTAACTTCAATTGCACTCATAGTTTCGGTCGGCGGACAAAATTGCCATATGACGTATACGCCATGTAGGACAATGGCAAAAGCCGAACTGAGACCAGAAACCTGAAACCTGATGTCTCTGTGATACTACTAGAAACTAAGCAACTTTCCCGGACTCATCAATTAGTGCAGCTTGTCGGGGGCGTGGTTGAGGCCATTTCTGCATAAAGAGAATGCACCACAAGCACTAAATTTTATTCGTGATTGAGCTGCGGTGAATTCTTGAAACGGCTTAAGGTAGTTTAGTTTTATTTAAATCCCTGACAATGTAATATGCCAGTGCTCGACTAACACCTTAAATGCCACTTCTTAAACACCATTCAAGTGTTTTCTTTACTGGCCAACTTAGCTCCTTTCTAAGACAACAAAACCCGCCACCATTGCTGACACACAAAATCCTTCAAGCTTAGAGGTGAAAACGAACAAATAAATTATTTAATAAAGATCCCTACGTGACTCTGACTGTGACCTTCCTGGGGCTGGCCACTCGAGGCGGCCAGGTGAGAAGCCCAATGCTAATGACCGGCTCAGGAAAAAGACAGCACGGCAAGGTGGACAAGGACAAGGAAGAAAGGATGCAGTCTTGACTTTGGATTGTCTCAAGATGCCTGTTATTTTATGCACGAGAACGTGCAGCATTCTGTAGGCTCTTTGCCCAATTTGAAGCTGCCAAGCAGACGAGCAGAGTGAAAAGCGGCCCGGAAAATGGGTGGTGGGGTGGAGAAAAACTTCGCTGGGCGTTTCGGCAATTTGCAAGTTGACTCTCGGCTCTGGGTAAGTGGCAAATGTGAAATTGTTTTGCTAGTGGCAATAAAAATGAAGGCAGAACAAAGACAGCCTGACAGCCGGGAGACAGCGCACGACGAGATGGCTATAAATGGTCTGTGTGCAGTGCTTCTCCCTCTCTCGCTCTTTTAGCCCTTTTGCGCTTTTCGCCGCTCACATGGCTGACTTAAACAAATGACTTTGGGTAACGTCCTTTTGCTTGTTTATGCATAAATTCAAAATAATCCTGAAAAGTGAAATGCGCCAAAAATGCGCTGTGCTCTTCGCTTCGTAATGTTTGCCAGGATTAGTTGAACTCCAAGTGGGTTGAACCTCGCTTTCTGCCATGCTTATTTCCCCTCGAATGCCACGCCCCCAGTTCTCCGCCCCAGCTACTAAATATCCTTAGCATATGCGTAATAATGCTGCGTTATCAATTTATACCCAACCATTGGCTTTTCCAATGAAATTTCCATTTCTTTTTTCCCCCACACTCGTGGCGAAAAATTCAAATTACGTCAAAAATATCAAGTGAACCGCAATTTTCGTGCAACAGCCATTATCCTTATTTTGTCTGTGTATCCCGGTTGTTGTATATATGCATATATTTCGCAAAATCCGCCCCCGCCCCGCTCACCAGACTCACGGCAAATTTTCAATCAATTGCTACTCTTTCAATTTCATGCATGAGAGCTGCCTAAAAGGTAAAATGTTAGTTGACCAGCCACCAAGCTGCCACTTCTCAGCCTCCGCTGCCGCCCAACCCTCTTTAGCTGCCACAGCCCCCCAAATAAACCCGGTGAACCCCCGTAAAAAGCCCCCGCCACTGGCTCCTATCCATTGTTCATGGGCTACAATTGAGGTATTCAAAAACTTTTACGGCCCAGACGGAGATTGCTTGCAATGCAGCAGCCACCCAACAACATCAACCGACTTTCACCTGCATGCGAATCGTTTATTGTTTTAATTTTACTCAGCAGCAGGCCAGCAGCAAAGGCATTTGCACATTGTTTACCATTTTGGCATTTGGCTTAGAGCGCACATTTTGGCCCCATTCAAGCAGGGAGGGAGGTGTGGAGAATGGACTCCTCAAATGGCCAAAGAATGGGGCATTTGATGGCATGCCATAAGTGAAATTGACTGACGCCTGTGCGTGTGCAACACGAAATTATAAACCAGATATTCCTTCGGTCCACAGGCCGCCGGTTTCGTATTACGCATTTCCGAATTCCATTGGTCCTGGACCTGAACATGGACTTAAACCTGGAGCTGGAGCCAATTAATAGCTGGTTGCTGCTGTCAGTCCGAGCTCAGGAAAGTCGGTTTTGACCAAAACCTGTCATTATACGTCTTATGATAGAAAAGACTTTAATTATTGCGGAAACTGGATCAGTTTGGAATCAGGAGGAATAGAAAATCTTAAAAGAACACAAGGAATGGTATTTTCTATGCATGTGACTGGTTTATGGCTTTGAATTTATTATTATGGAAAGACTTAAATTTAGATTTAGATTTAGAAGGAATACTAGATCAGACTCTTTTTAGATTTAATAAAGTAAATCAACTAATTAATATAAGCTAATATCTATAAAGGATCCTCTAAACTTTTGCGAAATTTAGAAATCATATGAATTCAAAATCGCATAAATAAGTATTTTTAAATCCCAAGAAAACAGGGTCTTTATATACCTCTCTTCCCTGTACCCTTCATTTTATTCACTGATTGAACTTGTTGTTATTTTCTCACTTCTATTTCCTCTTCAATTCCCCCAAAATACCCTCATATTCACACAATCGGTGTTCAATCCCCTTGCACATACTTAAGCGGTTTTCACCTTTCAACTCTCTTAAGGATTCATTGGCCTTAAAGTGGGCTCCTTAAAGGCATGGCGGCGCCAACAATCCGTGATGGTTAAATGGAGCCGAACAGTTGCAACTGCCACGCTTTCGTTCCACCCACAACAACCCCGTTGGGGCAATGTAGCCAAGGGCAAGCGAGTGCTTTATTTTAGAGAATTTAGTGGCAGCAACGATACAGGCAGAGGCGGTGAGTGCAACAATTTCTGCATTCCTCTATGGCTACTACTACTACTACTACTACGGTCAAGAAGTGGCTGCCGGGCTGCAGCGAGACCAAAAATGCCAAAGTTGTTAATTTTTACGTAATGGGAAAAGTTTTTAATCTGCGCTGGCCGAAAAACTAAACAAAAGCCCCGAAACACACACACGCCAGAGCGAACCAATAAAATCAGGCTTTATGGTAACGCCGGTCTGCTAAATAAAACCTCAAATAGAGCTGCGAATAAACCAAAGCGAAATGTAGTTGCTGTTCCCTGCGAAAAAATCTGGTAAAATGCAAATAAAAATTACATTTTTGCGGCCATTTTTAGCCATTTACAATTAATTTAACCGAGTGGGGGCAAAAACTAATTTACCCGGCAACCTCATAATTAGTTATGCGGCCCCCAAAAATTCGATTGACCCGCCATAAATATATGTTATTGTTGTTGTCATGGCTGTTGTCATCAATAAGTGATAAACTTCAGACAAATTTGTCAAAATTAACTGTCACAACGTTTACAAAATTGTGGTTGCCACAGTGTGTAGCAGCTTTTGGCTGCCCGCCAGCAACATGTTGCCCTCGCATATAATGTTGCATGGGGCAAGGAAGCAACATGTGGTGGCTATGCCTCGTTGATCGCCTGACAAATGAGCAACGAGTAATGGCTTCGTAATTTGTACAGCCCTTATTGTTGGCAACAGTTCATTCACTATTAATTTGTACCTTAAAAGAGAGATTTCTGCAAGGGAGAACAAATTTATAAAGTTAGAGGTGTTGTTTGGAAGGAAATAGAGCTAGGACTTTAGTTGTCACGATGAAAAGGGATCAGGTTTTAGGTAGGGGAACTAGGGTCCCTCCTCGTTGACCAGAATTGGGTTTTTTTAATCTCGTTTGTTGTTATTTATTAATTATATATACTCGTTAGCATTATTCCACCTTCTTTTCTTGGTGTCTTCATCAATCCTTTTGATGATTCATGTCGTGAGAATCTTAGTCTTCATTCTAAATTATAATTCGTTTTTTCTGCTTAATCGGCTTCTCTATTCGCATTCTTTACTCTTCAGAATGAATTGCCTTCTTTAATTGTCGATTTGATGTCTTATTAAAATATATAATAAAATTTATATTTATTGTTTTCTTTGTTTTGACAGCCGTACAATTGTTCTTCTTACTAGTCCTGTTTACACGTTGCCTCAGCATTACTCGCCGGCTTAACTCTTTTTTTGATCATTTTTTTTTTTTTTATTCTTGTTTAATTTATTTTGTCTTTCTTTCTAGTTTTAAGAAAGTTTCCATTAAAAAATCTCCCACTTAATAAACAACATTTTGTTTATTTCCTTAGGAGTTTCCATACACCTTTATTTAACTCATGGCAATAATGTCAAAAATATTTATAATAACATGTACTCCCATTTGTAATCCCTCGACATTTATTATTCCAAAGCGTCATTAGCAACCCCCAACGAGAAAAAAAACATTTTAGCCCGAATTTCCGGCAACTTTATATGACAGCAGCAATGGCAACACATATCAGCCACAAAAACTAATCAGCACGCACTGTTGAGCTCAGTTCGAGTTTTGGGTTTGAGTTTCCCTTTTTTATTTGAAAACTTCTTGAGAGCATAAATTTCAATCCCGCGAGATATTTTCGCCAGCTGCAAAGTTGGCCAACAACAGCTCGGAATTAAGCTGTGACAGTGCCGCCGTGGCCATCACTTGCTTCAGCTCCAGTTCCAGCACCGGCTCCGGCTCCGAAGCTGAAGTTCCAGTTCTCCGGAGGGCTGAGATCCTCCTAGCTGCTATGGTGCCATGACTTGGCCCCATGGCGAGCATAGCTGGCAAAGTATTAAAAGTGTCCAAATGATGATTGTTTCGGTTATGGCCAAGCCCCCGGTTTCACGCCCGGCTAAGTCTCTGGAGTGCTTGGGGAATTGTGCTGTCTGCGGCGACTCCTTGACAAATGTCTTCCGTCTGGCCACCAACTGCTTGACTTCTGGCCGGGACCTGGATTTATTTCAATTTGCAGCAAATCCCGCCAGTTAAAGCCGGCAAGGCGCCGCGGGCTTTCGGCTCTCACTCATTGTCTGGTAATTACTTTACCATATCGATTTTCAGGTCGCAGGCCAAGGAAGTGCAGTCCGGAAGACTTGTTAATCATGCACAACGCCGCGTTGCAGCAAATGCTGGAAGGGAGGAGTGAATTTTACGAGGCAAGAGGGTTGCTAGAGAAGTATTTAAAAAGCAAAGAGGGGGAAAAATTGTTTCAATTATAATAGGAGAATGCAAATATTTAGATACAGACCTGTAAAAATATTATTGGTAAAATTACAACTTTTCACGAAAAACCAGACTACCCTAAATTCCTTAATATATGCTATATATGCACCCAAAAATTGTTTATATATCCATTGTAAAAAATGTATGAGGAATTTTTTGGAGCGACGATTTTTGATGGGAGCGGGTGTGACTACCCTGGCTAGGGAGCACGCCGGCATCAGAGATACAAAAACCCGCGGAAAGCAATTATGCTTAAATTAAAACTCATTCATTCGTGGGCAGGAAGGGAACGGAAAAAATGTCTGAATCCATAAGAGAATCGTTTGTTATGTGAGTAATATATACAAACGCAGATGAATGATAAATATGTGTGTGTACATGACCGCCGTGAAAATGAAAATTCAATGCCAATGCCCAAATAAGTGAAAAATTTATGCAATTCCTTTATTTTGTTCGTGGGGACTCGCATTTTCCCCCCGCCATGTGCTTAATTTTTTTGAAATTCTACGGATGCTGCGGCTTCCGCTTGTTCCGCTATTTGTTCTAGGATTTCTGCCCCAACCCTTGTGCGCAAACGAAATGAGTTCAGCAAAGGACTCTTTGCAGAAATCAATGACTATGAAATGTGTACTGTGCTTGGCTTGCACGGCGTATGCTTGATTTGTCGCACATTACGCATACGCAATGACTTGCCGATTGCAGCCAATTAGATGCTGAAAAGATGCCTTAAAGTTTTCAGTTAGCCGAGACTACGACGACAACGAGAACGAGGATAGGGACGAGGACTACGACTACGTATCATACACAGAATTTTGATTTGAAGTCGGTGTGGGCGGGGACAGGCCATCATTCCGTTCGCCTTTGTGTTTTGTTTGGGGTTTTCTGTTTGTTCTGCCACTCCCACTTATGCCTTCCCTCCTTTTATTCTATTCTTTATTATGCAGTAAACTTTCTCGGCGGCAGCACAAAGTTTTCCTCAAAAAAGAAAAGAAAAAAGGAAAATAATTTGTGAAAAAAGAAAGTTTTTTGGCGACCATATCCAGGAGGGAGTACGTGACGGGTACCTAAGACTAAATTCAATTTCATTGTGCTCGAAAGGGGCTTGAGCCGAAGACGGAGCCCGGGAGCCGGAACTGTAATGCATACGCCGTTGCTGGGTTACGTGAGCCTGCTGAGCCTGCTGGTAGTGAGTGAAGGAACCGGCCTAATTAAGGCCGGTCAAAGGTCGTCCGTCTCCCACAGCTGCAGTTCCAGTTTCCATTTCCGTTCATTCGTCTGATTTCCTGCATAAATACGACATTAATACCACAGGGTCATGCTGATATCCTCGTCCTGGGGGCGGCATTATGGCCATCATAACTCAGCCGAGTCAAGTTCTCCATCTTCATCGCGGTCTAAGCTGCACTTTGCCACATTCTTTTCCCCGTATTTTCACTACATTTTTCTCGGCATTTTTATGGCCTTGTCAGGCGAGACTTGTTTGTTGCTGTTGAACTATTTAATAATGTTGGCCACCGCGTTATGCACATCCCCGCGTTTCCCGACTGTCCCGTAGCAGGCAGGCGGGACCAGCAATGGTACAGGGTCTGCCACCTTTCCGAGGCAGGCCAAAGTTCATTTGCAAGTGCCTGGCTGGTTGGTACCTTTTTGGGTGCTTTCAGGGTATATTCGTTCTCTATTTATCTAGGGGTCTGCTTTATGATTTTTGTGAAAATTTAGATTTTAATTTGATAAAGTAAAAAGTTTAAGTCCAAAGAAAACTTTTAAAATTATGATTATCCCATTTTTAATTTCACCATTTCACCCTTCAAATTAACTGTTTGTGTTAAAGGATCCTTTTAGAAAAAGATTTATGATCCATACAATTGTTCAAGTTTCTTTTTTTACAGGGTACTCGTCAGGCTCTTTTTACAATTTTAGGCAAAGCCTTTTTTCCCTGAAGCAGCCTCTTTACAGGGGCGCATCCGAACTGCAATCCACTTTTGCACTTAGCAGGGATAACGTGCGGCTTTTTGTCAGGACACTGAAAAGACCGTGAAGACCGAAAAGGGGAAAGGCATGACAACGGAGACAAAGGATGACTACAGGTTGTCGCAAATATCACACCAACTTGTCATGTCCAAACAGTTGATGGTTGTGTCAGGTTGTTCAAAAAAAAGAGAATCCTCGGAGAACAATCCACGAACAAAGAAGATAATCTTTTTTAGAAAAAAAGGAAATATTTTCTATGTACAACAGATTAAAGTACACTTAGGAGTTTCAAAAGAAATTGATCGCTAATTACTTAGAAACTTTTCTTAGAGCCACAAATATAAGGGAAATAAATTAAAATTAAACAAGTATCTTAAAGATAGAATTTAAAAGTCATACCGTTAAAAAATATTTTCATTATTTAATTTTCGCTGTGTGCTTTCCAGAAACACTCCCTTTATAATGTCTGAAATTAGATGGATGGGCACTAAGTAAATTTCAATGATTTCTATGATAGCTCATATCAGTTTGGCTCTTGGCCATTTGCCATTTTGCCACTAACAAGCGCCTGCTAATTGCAGAGCCATACACACACAAATACACATTTGCAGACACACACTGGCCCATAATGAGGCGGTGGCCACAAAAGCGAAGCCAGGAAGGAGGGGTCTAGGGATGGGGATGAAGTAACGGTGGCCCAGGACTCCGCAAGGACTAATGGCTCTCCGCTTCCGATGCCGCATCAGTGCAGTGCGCAGCACAAAAATTTGCAGCTTCTTTCGGCGTTGGCAAAAATTTAATTTAGAGCCAAAAACGTAACGCAGTCTGCCGCCCCAAGCCGCTCCCCTCGCTATCCTCTCGCGTTACTGCACATTGGACTGCATCCTGAACCTAAAGGATCCCGAAAATGGGTCCCAGACTGCCACGCCCCGTACCGCTTTCCTTGCCGCTCTGCCGACAACGTAATTTATGGCATTCCAGGACGGCCTTTGGACACTGTAACCGCATTTCTTGTTGCCACGACTCCGGCTTCAGCTTCTGCACCGGCACCGGCATCGGCTCCAGCTTCTGCTCCTGCTCTGACTCCGCTGTGAAATCCCTGGCCCCGGACTCGGTCCGTTGCCGTTACCATTGCCGTGTTTAGAGTTGTCCAGCGCCCAATCGTCGGTAATGGCCAGGATAGGGCAGGATCTAGGGGTAAAGTCAGACGTTGGGCTGGTGGGTGTGGGTAAATCTCTCCTCCCCCCAAACACCCAAAAAATGCTGTGAAATTAAAAAATGTGCTGGCAAAAATTAACGAAAATGGGCTAAGGATTTCACCGCCAGGAAACCAGCCACCAACCCGGTGATTTAGGGGGCAAGGGGTAACTTTTATCGCTGCCAGCGTACAAATGAAAATGTTCCTCATAAATGAGAAATTGATATTAAAGGTGGTAAGTGCGTGACTTTGATAAGAAATTTAAGAAATGTTTAAGAGATGGAAAAAAGTCCTTTTTAAAATTTAAGTAATTTACAAAGAACTGTCAAGTATTAGCTTGGAGTGTGGGATATGTAATTATTTAGTTATTGTTGAACAAATATTAACTCTCAGAATCTCCTTAAGCATTTTCTTTGTCGAATCTTAATTTTATTTTCCCAAAACTCTAGATATTTGTCATAGTATAAACTTTATACGCTTTACCCCAGGGCTTATATAACTTTTTTGTTGGCCAAACCATAAGCTAAAGATAATTGCGAAAAATTGCGAAAAACTAAATCAAAAACTAAGTAGTTTTGCCACTTTAATTGGCAAAATGCAGCTGGGGAATCCAAATCAAATCGTCCTCTCCAGGAGCCCCCAACGAAACAATTCCAATTAAATGCGACGTAAAGCTCAAAGGAGCCGCAGGAGGTGGTCCGCCCCGGGAAGGGCTGAATCGCTGGGAGGCCGGCTCACAGGAATGGGCCAAGCAATTCGCACCTCAAGTTCATAATTATGTGCATTTGATTTTCGTTTACGGAACAAACAAAAGTTTTTCACCGGACAGGACCGCGCACACTTTTTTCACCTGGCTGCACTCATCTCACCCCATCTCTTAGCTCTTCGCAAATGGAGAAAAAGTTTAAATGTTTATTTAGTTGTTTATTTGTTTGCTGAGCTTTGCTCAAACTATTTGTTGTTTAACTGACTGTGCAGGATTTTGCTCTGGCTAAATATATATATATATACACTTTATCCTTTTTCCACCCAGGGTTTTCCCTAATTTTCATCTATCCCTTCTGGCTTTTGCGTGGCTTATTTGTTGTTGTGCAACAAGGCAAAAACTAATTTTGAAGTCAATTAGAAATGTTTTATACATTTTTTTCCGCTGCTAATGTTGGCAAGTGGTCAAGAAAATAAAGGGCTGGCTAAGTGGCTGGAATGATTTCACAGATTTAACTAGGGGATAATCAGGTGTATCTTTCGGATCAGCGATCAAAGGGTTTTTTGATTAATTTTATTTGCAGAATAAAAATAAAAAGATACTGTGAACAGAGAGGTTTTGTATCTCTATAATTTGTAGAAAATTGAGTTAGGCTTAGTATGCTTATAGCTTAATTATATATATTTAAATATATTTAACTATTCAAAACAAACCAAGATATTTATGTTAAAAGAAAATTACAACATTGAAAAATAAATGCTTTAATGATCCTCCGAATAATCTTTAGTCTAGATATAGTCTTAATATATACATTTTACACATTTATTTTCTTATATTCCGATATTTATTTCCTGATTTTAAGTGAAAAATATATCTTATATATGGCTTATATTTGATGTATTATATATCCCCGCTCGCTTGCCTTATTTCCTGTGCTTATTGTCGATTTCCCGGCAGCCGCCTGCTCTAACGGTATCTCTTTCCGCACACTTTTCCGCAATATTTGCCGAGTTTTCAGCGATTTATGATCCGAGAGCGGCGCGTTCCCAGCCGGCAATTGCAACGGATATAAACATTTTGCTCTGAACTCATTTTAGCCACACATCGCGAGGAGACGGGGATGTGGGGGATAGGTATGGGTATGGGATGGGTATGGGATTGGGCTAAGTCCGGGGAGCTAGGGCTGGTCCAATGCTTATGCCACTGCCTCATGATATGGCACGTGTCGTTCTATATATTCTGTTTTTCTTTTTTTGCGGAACGCTTTTTATTTCGTGTGTCTGACTTGCCAAAGTCGCTGCAATCCGGCGTGCTTATGTTTCACTTTTCACAACATAAATCCCCCGTAGAAGCTCGAAGAGCTGAAGCCACAGTTCAGTTGTGGATCCTATATACACGCAGAGAAATAGAAGAAAGTCTTGATATTCCTGGGTATTTGTATTCAATTCTTGTGATAAAAACAATAGTCGAAAGTTTAGTGAATAATATTAAATAAATAAAAGCTAACAATAAGTTATGTAGAGGAAACTGTTAAATTAAGTTTGACTGGTTTTAAAACTGGAAATTACTACGATATTTAAAGAGTAAAAAAAATAAATTAGACCCTTAAATTAAATGAACTTGCTAATTTTTCAAAATACTCTTTTGGCTTAGCTAAGTAACATTAATTTCTCTTCAAAATGATTACTTGGGATTTAAAAATACTTAACTAGAAGTCAAATCATATTGTTCAGCTTGTTTTTAGATTTTCATACTTAAAAATGATTTGCTTCAAGTGCATTTATACCTTACCTAGCTGAGGTGCTCCCAACTCGAGACAAACTTCAGCTTGCTGAGCTATTTATTTAGATACTCGGGAGCCAAGCTCCACTTCCCCCTCAGCGGCTTTGAGCCACTGTAAAGGAATCTGAGCCATGCATTATCCTTATTATTGCTGACTGACTGGCAGGTGGGGCAAAGGCTTACCCTGGCTTCTGCTCCAACTACCAGATAAATATGATATGCCGACTCAAACGACAAAATCATGAGTTTTGAATTTCCCCCCAGCTCCCCAGCTGAGTTAACCACTCTTTAACCCCACCACCACCTCCACACCTCTCACCAATCCAGTCCTCCCCTTTGGGACTAAAGTATTATTTAATTTTTTGCCCCTTCGCCTTCCTTGCCTTTGAGTATTTGTATATATACTTTTTTTCCTTTCATATTTACAGAGTAATGGCCGCGCGGCCATATTAAAAATATTCTATATACATATTTAAGTGCATCTAGACTTGGTTGGTCAGCCAAAGGGAGGGAGGGGAAGGGGAGGAGCAGCAGAACGTCAGAAACTTTGGAAATTATTACTTTGCTTTGTTTTGTTGTTGCCAGTCGACTGACTGCCCCTGGCCATGGCTTTGGTACTGGAAAAAAACACCGCTGCCCTACAGGCTAAATAAGGCCAAGTCCTTGAGCACCTGGGAGATCGAAAAAAAACTCTGTATTCTTCTATAAAACCCTAAAATTGCAAAAATAAGAACAGAAGTTGCAAAAAATTTAAACAGAAATAAGACAGTAACGAATTTAATGGCGATATCTTAAAAGAACACGTTTTTAAAATAAGTTACTAAAATACAGAAAAAATATGAATGCATAAATAATTAAAATATTTAGTCATTTGATTTGATGATTAATTATTTACCAATCAATAAATGAGCCTCAAATAAATATATATTTATGTTTTTATAGGCCCTAAGTAGGAAATCGGTTCCTCATAATGTTTAATTTCAACAATTAGCATATTCTGACGAATATTTCTCATTGTTATCATTAATATTTAAATAATAAAAACCCGGAAATAATTTTTATAACTCACTCTTAGTATTAAAACATATTTATAAATTACCAATTAAAATAGAAACCTAATTAAATAACCCTTAAAATTATTTAAAAACTCAAAATCCAAATATAATTTTGTGCCGTAGCTCAGCCTTTTAGTCTGGTAGGGAAAACCTAGGTCCTAGCTCCTGGTTGCCACCCCTTTAACAGCTCATCCTGAGCCCCCAACTCCGCCAACTGCTATCCGTTTCTGTGGCCTGCATTTCTACTTTTGCTCATTAATAACGTACCAAAATAGGAAAATAAGATACTCGGCCGGCAAGCCAAGGCGGAGCAGCCAAGTTGCAACAGCCACGGTGGCGAGTGGCAGCAAATAACTAACAACTATATAGTATATATACGTGGATACGGCCAGCAACTGGCCGCAAAAAGTTGAGCCGAGGAGAACCAAGTCAAAATTGAATTATGAATATTTAAAATGTGTTTAAGCATTGCGGCCGTTGGCGGCGGCCACATCTTATCTTCATCTTGAGGCCGGCCTTGATGAAAATCCAATATAGATGGGGATATAAAAGCCACATTTATTTACGGGTGTAACTCTGCTAGTAGCTGAAACTATCTAGGGTTAAAAAATATTTTCAGACTCTGTTAGAGAAGTCTTTTAGGCACTAAAGCTAGTTTTATGAATGGAAAATAACTCTAGTTAATGAAAATCACTTTTAAATATTTTTAGCAGAAAGATTTTACAGTTTTTTTACTTGTATTAATTTGTGAAAAGAGTTTTATATTTTTTCAATAAATTGTTATTCAAAATCAAGGTTTTGTCTAAGAACACACCTACAAGCTCTTTAATAGAATATAGTTTTAAATATATATCGCTGAGAAAAGCAATTCTAAATAGTTTTCACACAGAATTGGGGCCAAGTTTTACCTTCTCTTACACATATTGTATATGGCATATGGATGCAAGCAGCGAGATCTGCTCAAAATTCAACACCGGAGCAATTAATACGAAATGCGCCGGAAAAGTATGCTCTGAAAAATGCTCAAGCCGAGCAAACAACATGCAAGGCAAAGGACAAGGCTCACAGCTCAGGACTCGGGGCTTAGACGGGCGGCTGCTGGCCAAGTAAATGTCAAGTTGGCATAAATAATTCACCATTGCAGGCAGCAACAGCAGCCGCTGTGGCAACATCATCAACATGCACAAACACACGTGGCAGGCTGCATTGTCCTTGCAGCATGCCTCATAAATTCGAGCAAATGTCTGTCACTCGCACACTCACTCACTCACTTACTCACTCACTCACTCACTCACTCAGTCAGTTAGTCAGTATGTCATTCAGTCAGTCAGACAGCCATTCAGGCAGTGAGTCAGGTCCGCTCGAGGTGAAAATCTTTGCACTAATGGCGCTGTTTTACATAATTGCCGTGACATTGTACAAATTTATTCAACTGCGAGCTGCAACCTGCAGACTACCTGTGTGTGGCATGTGTGACCTCGAAACGGGATTTAGGGTTATATGCAAACTATAGATACCCTACAATAAGAACTAAAACAAAAATTCATTGAAAAATATCTATAAATATAATGGAAAACAAATTAAATTAAGCAGAATTATGTTGTTAAAGAGCTAATTAATAATAATGTTAAAAAGTTCATAAGGATTTTTAAGTCTAATATATATTAATATTATTAAGAAAGATACCCAAAAAATATCTAAAAAACATAGAAATCTATTCAACCTTCAATAAATATTTAGAATATGCATCAAAATTCTTGTCATATTCTCCAAAAGTCCCTGAAAAAGTTATTTCCATCTGACATCCAAATCATACAGACACTCCCCCGTGTCTGACTTGGGACTTATGCAATACAGGACTCTTAAAGAGGACAGCAAATAGAGGACGAAACATGCTAGTATCAAGGATGAATTGCTTACTGCAACTCTGCCTGCCCTGCTCCTCTCTTCGGCTCACCTTTGACCCTTGTGTCATTGTTGAACAATGAAAATACAGTAACTGCCGGCTGCATTCGTCTTTTGTTCTCTGTTAAAATATAATAAGTCAACAACAACACCAAGGGCAAACAAACGGGCAGTGGCCGGGACACCAGGGCACACCAGGACAGTGGGACACAAAGCCCGAGGACGTAAATGCTGGGCCATGGTGACTTTCTGGCCCCCATCGCCTGACATCTCATAGATGCTGCATCATTGTCACCTTGAGCTTTGGTTTATTGGGTTTTCACACTCACTCGTCCAGGAATCTGTCACTTTTCCCAGACCCCCCCCCTTTTGCACATGTCGCTTTTAAGGATGCAGCAACAATGGCCAGAGCAACACAGCTAAGGATAAATTGCTAGTTGCAGCCGGAAGTTGGTCATATGCTGCAAATGAGGGTGTTTATTGGTAGATCTTGGTAGCATGATTTATGGTTTATATAGGGGATACCGGAAGTGACTCGGCAATTTATCATAATTCAAAATTGTGGCTCAGTTAGACTTGGAAGAGGTATATTTATTTATCTGGAAAGATTGCTATATAAAAACAATGTATATTTAAATCTCTAAAGAAATGAAATATGCAGCAACTAAGTTTCGTTGCCATGTGACTTAGTTTTACAGCCTTTAATTTTCAATTTGAATTTCAAAGGACACGGCACAAAGTTAAAGAGGAAAATTGCCAATGATATATTTATATTTGGGCTCTCGAAAGTACCCAGTCCTACACTCACTCGTACTGTAGGTCATAGTTCAGGGCAGAGAAGTGAGAGAAGGCGCCTCTTCACCTTCTCTTTTTCACACACACACACTCGGGGCCGAGTCCTTTTTCTGTTGTATCCGTTGATACACACTATGTTATATAACTAAGCAAACAACTTTGACTTTGAATTTCTTCTTGACCAACAACAGCACACTGGCCAACACCCTCGTATCAAGCCATATCACTTGGCTTTGGAGGCAGCGTGGCAAAGGCCAAGAGAGCACAAAAGTTGATAAATATTTGCTTTGTCAAAATATTTGTGCATACTTTGAGGAGTCGGAAGGATTGTGCAAAAATGGGGTAAATTTTTAAGGGGGTGTCAACGGTGTGAGTTTGAGTGTGTTTGTGCAACAGTTTCACGCCTTTGTGGGGTTTTAGTTTTAATTGTGGCAATGAGATAGTAGCAGCCACACGAGACT
Organism: Drosophila seguyi; assembly: GCA_008042675.1. Taxonomy (NCBI): domain Eukaryota; kingdom Metazoa; phylum Arthropoda; class Insecta; order Diptera; family Drosophilidae; genus Drosophila; species Drosophila seguyi. The sequence goes on along the minus strand of VNJU01006457.1, from coordinate 183,510 downwards.
TTGGTGGCTTTTGAGTCAAAGTTTTGACCTTACACGTTGAACTATGGTAGGGTCCTTCCATTTTTTAGGTTCTTTACGGCTATAACTCAGCTCTTTTTCACTAGGTTCACTAGGTTCCAAATAGCAGTTTCTTATACGTAATTGACACCTTACTCTGGACTTACTCATGCCCTACTTACCCCTTACTCACTTCTTTACTCACCCTTTTGTCACCCCTTTCTCACCCCTTACTCAACCCTTACTCACCACTTACTCACCCCTTACTCACCCCTTACTCACCCCTTATGCATTCCCCACTCACACCTTCTTCACCGCTTTTATCCACACTTTTCATTGCCATAAGCCATGTTTGTTATTAATGTGCATCTGTGTGCGTGCCAAGAAACATGATCTGCCAGTCGTGTCTTCCCTCGTGTGGGGTTCCCCTTTTCAACTAGCAGTTTTTAGCCAAACTACTTGACCATGCCATTTGACAGTAACCACCTCCCGGCCACCACCACAGTGCCTCCTCGGTAGCGCGTATTTATTGTGCATGGCACATGCGGTGCTCGCATGTTACATTTTATGTTTGCCCAGACTTATTTGTGCGAGTTGGATGTGTGAGGTGGATGTACGAATGCAACTAACGCTATTTATGCTGCAAAATGCACTTGGAAAAATAATTATTAAATAGAGGAATGGTGAATATGGAAAAGGCATACAAAATAGGTCGTACATTTTTTCGGAGGGAAAAAACCCAAAGCTCTCTCAGAGTGCAGCTAAAGAGAAACTCTCTCGTTTGCTATAGCGTGTACATTGCATGCAAAGTGTGAAAAAGATAGCCAAATAAAATAGATACAGGAAAGCAAAAATCTCGGACTTAAATAAAAATTGTAATTCAATTTCAACTTATTTTTCAATTAAATTAAGATATTAGCTTGAATCATCTCTATACCCAACTAAATTCTAAAATTTACAACAAATTAATCACATTTTCGGCCAGTGCCCGCCGTCTGGTGATTCGTGGTGGTCGTGTGTGTTTAGTTTTCGGACACGTGCTTCGCATAATAATAAGCGGCATTCGGGCCGCTGCAGTTGCGCTGGCAGGACCACAATGCCACAAACGCCGCTCGCTGGATGCTCCTGCTGCAGGTTAAAAGCGCATTACAGCTGAACTTCATAAATTGCAATAGCAGCAGTAGTAGAAGCAGCAGCAGCAGCAGCAGCAGCAGCAGCAGGAGCACTAGGGCTACAATGTTCACATGCCAAGCAGTTGGTTAAGGATTCCCAAAACGCCCCTCCCTCGCCGCAAGTCCCCCTGCCATGCCCCTGCCATACCCCTGACTGCGCCAGGACTCATTCTCATTGCGAATTCCAACTGAGGCTGAGTCTCAGGCCAAATGCAAATGCAGCTTACAAAGGACACGCCAAGGGACCCAGGAGCACATGTCAAAGGGCCATGACAAAAGCTAAAAGGTACCCAAAGCTCATTAGTCGAATCGGAATGAAGAGGGGGAGGGCCACGAATATGGCCCGAAAGTGAGCGAATGGCATTAAGCATTAAAACAGTTTTCACAAATTGAGTTGACTTCCTCAAAATGGGGGTTTTGTAAGAAGGGACATCACTCTGAGACATAATTCAGGCATCCAAAATGTATTTACTAATGCAAATTTCAGCAGCCTGCCTAACCTGATGTTTTCCCAAGGACCCCCACTGAATGGGTATTCGCTTTCACAGCCAGGTAACCACGACAGCCGTCCATCATCGATTGAGTTGCATCAGGATCGATTTCAATGATACGCATCCGACAGACACATGTTACACGCTCGTAGAGTACCAGGAACCGGAACAGGACTAAAAACAAGAGCTGCACTCTCCACGTTTAATTGACAGCACTTCCGCTACGAAGCCATGAGGCCTCGTCCTTTCGTCCTTCAATGCTACTACCCAGTAGTGGCATCTATTCAACGGCGAAAACAAAGCCCGCCCCGCCAGCCTGGCCATTGAATTTATAATCGAGTTGACATGGCATGCGGAGGTGGTAATGGAGGTGGCGCCGGCGCCGATGCCGGCATCGGGAGTGTGTGTGCGGTTATATGATAATTAAAACTCGAACCCCCGAAAAGTGCGGCCAGAGGGCCTTTTGTTTATGCTAGTTCGCAACATTTTCTAGTCGAGAGCGCGCACAATTACGCAGGACAATGACACGCACTCACATGCATAATTGCGGGCTGATAGCGAGCAGTTTGTAAACTGCAGATTTGTTCCAACCATTTGGCATATTTCTGTAACCGAAACCGATGCTGAAACGGCACCGTCACCGGCACCGAATCTGAATTTCAATTTGAATTTGAATTGCCACCACGGCCATCGGTTGCCAGCGATGCGCTAATTTGAAATGCCACAAAGGCATTTTGCAGCGTCGTCTGGCTCGTCGTCGGCAACGTCGACGGCGGCGGCGGCCACTGATTGCAATTATTTTCAGGGCTAGATCCGCAGCGTCGGACGTAATTGCGAGTCAATTGATACATTAACTGATTGAGCCCGGCCAGGGAATCGAATTAGAGTCGATTAGACATTGATTCTTGGGAGGCGAATCCAAGTTGTGGCTGTTGTTCTGGAAAGACTTGGGTTGAGAAAAAATTTTTTTCTGAAGAACTGGGACACGATTTCAAGTGTCCCAACTTTGCTGTGCCCTAGATTGAATGGATTACAGAGTTCAATATATAATTAATCTATGGATTTGATTTGAATAAAATAATGTACCCTACGATTTCCCTTTTTATGTTTTGAAAGAATAAAAAGATTAAAGGTATGAATCATAGGAACTCTTAAAAACCATGTTTAAAAGTGTGATGCAAGAAATGTAAATTAAATTCTCCAACATAAATTACTATCTGTACACAATATGACTTATTTTTTGAGTATTTTAATTTCTGAGGCCTTATACATCACAACGTTTCGTACTATTTACATAAATATTTATTCCTTCTTCTTCTGACAACCGATATATACCCCATAATACCAGATATAAGTACAGGTAAAAGCCCTGAACCGAAACCGTTGAAACCCCAAAAACCGAAACCGAAAATGCACTCTCCCACGCCTCGGACACTCGCAAGCACACTCGTTGAGCAGGACACTCAGACACACATGAAACTGCCGTTAATTTGCTGTTACACACACTCTCACAACATTGGCGCCGAAAATGAATTCAATTAATTAAATTAGTGTCCAGTCCGCACACCAAATGGGAAACGGTAATGGAAAAGCGATAGTGGAAAATCGGCTAACTGGTCAGAGCGTTATTCAGGAACAGAACTATAGCCCTTAAATAAGAGTAGGAGGGAATACTTCAAACTTTCAAACTTATTAAAATAGTACTTTAGTCAAATATGGCATGTGTTGCATATTTCTATATTTTACTAAAGATCCTGCAAATTTAAGAATTTTTTTTTATCTAAAATAATGAATTGCTTACTTTAAAACCTTATTTTTGATTCTTTATTAGTTTCCGTAGCTTTTCTTGATCTAATGCAACATTTATTTATTCTTTATATTGGAAGCAATAAAATATATTTTACAAGGAGCTTTAATACAACTGTTTCATTTAATATGTCTTAAGTTTCGAAATTGACGTTTCAAAATGATAAAAATCCCTTACTATCTAAAGTGAATTGGATCATATTTGTGGTTAATTAAACTAAAATATATAGAGCTTTCCATTTACCTGAATAATTTCAATTTGTATATAAAATACAAATGAAATATATAAATATAAATAAAGCTCACAATTTAGCTAGGAAATGTTTTTTTTTATATAAATAAACCTTTCCATTATTAATAAAACATTTATTTCATCTTCCTTTAGTACCCTTGTATGGTTACAGACATTAAAACCGGTTATAATGCAGACAACTCAATTATTAACTGAATGGCCGGCAAATTTTGCAGAGCGACAACCTTTACTTTTATTTTTTAATTCGTTGCCTCTCTCTGCTTCGATTTTTCGCTGCCGGCAAATTGTATTAAACGTATATAATTAAGTTGGCCCAACTGGAGGTAATAAATTATGACCCACGGACGACGACGACGGAAACTTTTTCCGATCGCCATCCGCCGCCATCGCCGTAGACAGACAAATCGAATTAGCGACAAATGTGTTCATTTTTGTTTGCTGCTGTATGTTGTGTGTTAATGTTACCAATTTAAGCTCATTCCGGGCCTGATGAAGGGTTTAAATGGCCGGCGGCGGAACCCATGTTAAATGCTAATCCCTAACAGCTGTTCCATAAGTCAAGTGAGATGTCATGCGAGCAGCGGACCGAGAAAAAAAAGGTTTTTATAGTCGACGTTCATCATGGCATGAATTACGGGGCGTCAAACTGTCAAGCACCCAGGACCCCATCCACTTCAAGCAAGACAGATGAACTAGGACTCTTTTTCCATATATGCATGGTTGGGGGGAGGCTCTACTATTTCCCGGTGACTATTGCTATTCATAAAAATTGCTCAATTCCGCTGGCGTTTGCTGGTTTACGCGGGCTTCCTTTTTTCTCTATTTTTTCTTTTTTGTTGCCAGGCTTTCTTTCATTTTATCACGAAAAACACCCCCTCCGGCAGAGATTTTTCATGCAAACAAGTGATATTTTTGTTGACAACCCGCTGTCCCCCTGGAAAGGGGAGAGAAAAAAACACATTTACCCACCAACATGTTAGGCTGGCAAAGGGAGTGCAGCCGGCCAAGTGGGTTGAGTGGCTTGTTTATACTGCAGCAGCATCACAGCCAAAAGCACAGTCAACCGGCCAGAAACTGCGCTTAAAACTGCCGCCAGTTTGTTTAAAAGAATTATGCCTAAAATTATGCGATGCCATGTGTGTGGGGACAACGAAAATGTTCTAGAAAAAAATTCCACAAAAATATTTGCACAGTTGGCAGAAAATTCACAGGCAATAAATTACTATTTGAATCAATTTTAGCCCGCAAACATATGTCCTTATGTACGAAAAAGAATTCTAGCAAAAATAATAACAATATTTAGTTGCAGCTGCAGCAACAAATTGTGCAACAGTTGCAACTCTGCACTTAATCTTTCCCCCCAAAAAATAACATGAAAAGATTTAATTGGGGGAAAACAAGCACAGAAATGCACACAATTTAAGTCAAAGGAAATTCTAGAGACACAGAGAGCCACATATTTTCAGGGTAAAATTAATATTGAACATGCTGTAGGAACAAGGAAAACTCTCCATAAATATATACATTATTTATTAGTATTTATTAATCTTTGGCTTGGACACTAAGCCCGGCCAAGCATAAATTTATAAAATTATTAATGGTAAGACTGATGCATTTTAATGCGTTTTGTATTATGATTATGATGGCTTTTATTGCCCTATTATCAAGGTGAATTTTAAACCAAAAAATGAATTACTGCTGACGGCAGGCACTTAACATCTTAAATAAGTTTTCGGCTGCCACATAAATTTGCAAAAGTGCATTCCTCACCTGAATGTATGCAACAAGTTTATGCATCCGCACACGCAAGTTGATGCCGCCGAGGAGGCGAACCCATAAATTAAACTAGCTAAAACCGGAGACAGGGTAGGGCAAACATCACAAAACCAGAGAAAAAGGCAGATGGCCAGAACAAACTCAGTCCGCAGAAGCCGCAAACATGCAAAGCCACCAAAAAAAAAGGGGCAAGGAAAGGCTCTGGGTAGGGGGACTTCCAGCGAGTGCAGCACCAACTAAGCACGTGTCAAGTGTGTGGCCCAAGTTTTAATTTGCCCAACGCACCCGCCAACATCCCACAGACCTTAACTACACTGGAAATAAAATTATATAAAAATTGCAGATGTACTTCTAAGATTTACTACTTGCTAAACCAGAAAAACCGCAGTTTGAAAAAGGGTCCAGGACATATATAACCTCACTGGATTATCTAATAATTATTTTAAAATTTAAAGTCTATTTAAAAGGCAATTAATTTAATTTTTTAGGGGTTAGTTTTTATATCGGTGTATCTGCTGCCGGATCTCGATGTCTGACGCTGAGTAACTGTCAGGCCCGCTGGTCCCTTCATAGCTGGAGAGCCGCCTTGATGTCTGACAATGTCATCAGTTGCAGCTGACGCAGCAGTAGCAGCCATAGCTATGGCAGATATAGCAGATATAGCCAGGCGGCAACTGTAGAGGAATCCGCAGCAAAAGCAGCAGCAGCAACAGCAGCAGTTGCAGCCGAGTTGCACACGCATCGCTTGTTTTTTTTTTCTGGGGCTCTCTCTTAAATCGCGTTGGTGTGAACTTCGCAGGGTATTAGAGGAGTTGATGGGACTTTAAGAGTCAAAAGGCAACTTGAAAACAGAAAATAGGTTGTTTAAAAAAAAAGAAATGATTTTACTTAACAATAAAATCAACAATGAAAGCAACATAAAATCTTAACTGAATGAAGGTTTTAATTGCCTTAGGAACCCCATGATCAATTAATCACAATTAATTTGTGGCTAAAATGAGATAAAAATTCTAGTGTAAAGGTAGCATTTTCAAGGATACTCAACAATTCTTGAACCCCCATTTCACTTTACTTACTTTTGTGTGGGCTGAGAGTGTGGTGTCTATGACAAGTGGACAAGTGGGTGTGACTTTCAGGCTCTTTCTGGGACCCCTTTCCACTGCCTGCTGGATGAAAACCCTGAAGGGGCAGATAAAGCGAGGCTCGCTTGGACGCTGTCAGTTAGCCAGTCAGTCAACCAGTCAGTCCCTCAGCCCTTCAGTCAGTTAGCAAGGATCCAACTGTGGGCGTAGGGGGCGACCTCCTTCTCCAACGACGACGTCATTTGCTGCGTGTTGAATTGTGTTTTCATTTGAGTTTTGTGCGGCGCTGATTGCCACATGCCTCAATGACATTTCATTTATTAAGTGGGCAAAGTCCTGGAAGTCATCCTGGCCCTACCATGCCCTCCCGATTCTTGCAACTCAGCGTGGCAGCAATTAACTATGCAAGAACCCTGCTGACATCACCCGGTGTAAGCGATACACCGATACCGAGATACCGATCCGAGGAGGAAGCGGTGTGGACAAATCCTGAGAGTCATCAGCGTCCTGTCGCCCGCCTTTGATTTGTTTTGCAGGAGTGCGCGAATGTGTTACTTATATCCGCTACAAAAGAGCATTTGCATATCAAATGAATTGTAACGAGCATGAAACCGGCAAAAATAACATCGCTTGCCGGGAAAAATAACATCCTTCAGTCCTTCACACCAACCAGGTCCCAGGTCGTAGTCCGGGTTCCCCTCCTCGATCCCCTTTAGCCAGCTGAAATATAAATGTTAATCCTGGTGGCGTCAATTGCAAAACGTTCAACGTTGTTGACAGCCAACGGATGTACACAGCCCAAGACCAGGTCCTGGAAAACAGGCACAGAAAACAGGACCCAGGACGCAGGACCAGGCACAAAGTTTCAGGCCCAATAGCCTGTGCAGGGGGAAAAATGAGAGGGAATGTCTGTTTGATTCCACATTCATAGTTAAAGATTATAGCTACTTGTGATTTGATAATTATATAGTTAAATTGAAATGTTTACTTAAAATTGTATTTGTATATTAAAATATTTTTTAAAATATATTACTTCAAGGGTAGATTAATTACTTATATTATTGGGAAAATTATAAATTTAAAAATAGAAAAGATTGACTCTGTGACATATTTTAGTTCTTAAACCAAGGATAATATTAGGAGAACTGCAACCTAAGATAATTTTCTTGTATTTAAAGAATACTTAAGTTAATATTATTAATTGAAAATGGTTTGAAAATATGCATTTAATATATTTTGAATACTGCGTTAATTTTATTCAAGAATTTCCAATGTTGGTTAATTTAATCCTTCATCCTGGCCACATATTTTCCCTCAGTGTACCATCCTTGGTCCGAAGCCAGTGTGTCAACGGGTTTTTAATTGATTTTCATGGCTGCAGTTTTTGATTGTGCTGATTGACGCATCAAATGAAGTGACTTCGTCCGTTCGAAAGGACGATCCGGATCCCGGACGGGTGGGTTCCTCTCCCTACTCCGCCTCCGCACCCGCCTCCGGCCATGTGTCTGATGTCTGCGCCATATCAGTGACGAGACAAACAGCAGAGAGCACAAGGGAAGGAGCAGGAGCTGCCATACAGAGCCAACAGAGCAGCGCCCAGGCAAGCACGCTGGCAGCCAGTAATTAAATTTGTCAGCCAGGACAAAACGTTCGCCACTTTTCGACCTACCAAGTGCTCAACGTGGCGTATGCGTGATGCGATGAGCTGCAAAGAAGCTTGTGTGTGAAGGGGCGGATGGCTGCTGTGAATGCGAATACGAATGCGACTGCGAATGCGAGAATGCGAATTGGGATCCCAATCGAGATGCTGTTGTTATTGCATTTTAATCACTGCATTCAGTAAACTCAGTGTGTGTCCACACACACACAGTCTCTCATTTTTCCCTTATTGCAGCTCCTTTTGCAAATATGAATAAATAAGTGACCGAAGACCGTGTGTATCAATGATTCCGGCGAATAAATAAATGAATGAATGATTGAATGCAGGCCTAATTGAATGATTTTGTTTTTGTTCTTATTTTCGTTTGACATTGGTCACTAATGAGCCGTCCGTGACGTCATTTCTGTTTGCAGTCCAAAGTCTTGAAGGTGGAAATCCGAGAGTGAGGGAAAACGGGAAAATCTGTGAAATCGGAGACTCAATTTAAAAATCATTATGAGCGCACATTAAGCGTAAGAAATTAATGAGCAAGTTGCGTCAACAATGAGCTAGGAGCCAGGATATCCCTCCAGCGATGGATGGATGTGTCCTGTATGTATGGGTGCAAGGTGCGTCCTCTGCTAACTGCATCATATCCTGCTGCTCCTACTCTCTGTATAACCTGGCTTCAGTTTCATAATGGTGGGAAAAGGAACAGAAAAAAAAGAAACGCACACAAAAAGTGGCAGGAAAATGAGGGAGGAAATCCTCGAACAGGAGCAACAAGGGGCTGGCTTGTGAGGTCCCCGAAGGAGCAGCCTGCCTCTGCTAGGATGTCGACTTGAATGGCCGCAATGGTATTGGGTTTCGGTTAACGGTAATAGACGTGAGGCACTCGGCCAGATCCTTGCGACGACGAAAGCAGAGACCTCCATCAGAGACCTCCTTAAAAAATAGAAGGAAAATACTAAAAATAAAAAGAAGTTCACTGGAGCTGCGAAAACAGAGCTTAGAGACCTATCAGGAAGCTGTTTTTGTCCTTTGAGCAAGTATGGATTCAATTAGAAATATTAAATACACGTCCTGAATTATGTAAAGTCTGAAGGGGAATGGTTAACTTTCAATGTTTAATTTATTTTTAAATATTTCTATTTTTACGCTAAAATTTTGTTGCTTGAATTATCCTCAAGTTTCTATTGCCACACCTCTACCTAGCCCCCCGATTACTACGCCCTGTCCCACTCGACAGGCACAAAGTCCACAACATCGTTTACTTTGCCTAACAATATTTAGTTTGGCAACAAAAGTCACAGGGCCATCACACCCAAACCCACACCCACATTCAACACCCACACCCAAAGGACCGAAAAGGTAGAAGGATGAAGAGGAGACGACTCCTGCTGCCTGGCCACTCTCCTAACAACTCATTTGGCACTCATCAGTAGGTCAGGGCATTGCTAATGCGACATATCCTTGGAATCCAGCACGGGATCCGTTTAAATTGTTGAGCTTCCCTTCAGACGACGGGTTGGTTCTTCGTCTCCGGCTTATTCCGCATGCCCGTCACGTTGCCCGGCGCTGAAAGGAGACACCAAACGGGGGCCAGAAGTTTTTTCTGTGCGTGCCCGGACAGATTGTGCTCGTTGGGATCTCCTTTGCGGATGAAAGGAGGATGACTGGGGTGCTGTGTGCGTGCGTGCCTCTGTGCTCCTTGTTGGTAATTACCTCAAGTTGGTCATTTGATGATGCGCAAATCCCGTCGAGCTGTGATTGCGGATACAGGTGGAGTTGAAGAAGGGATGGAGAACCAACCCCAAACGGTTGACAATCCACAGGTGTGTGTGGCCCCGAAGCTAATTGCCGTTAAGTGTCTGGGCAATCCTCGAGTGTTTGATATTTTCAACATAAATAATCCCCCTTTGGCAAGGCGTTTAACCTGGGGTCCATGCCGGATTCCCAAAACAGCCTTAAAGCTGAAGCTTAGTATGCACAAAGGAAAGTTCTTTTTAAAATTTATTGGCGACTCAATAAAACATGTTTGGTGAAATGTAAAGTCAAATGAAAAATATATAGATTTAAGCCCAACTGAAATAACCCATCGTAAAGATTGTATTGCGAAATCATGTTTCTCGCAAGGTGTAGCATCTTTTTTGGTCAATTTGAAACCACTTATTATTTTGTGGATACATTCTATAAATATATTTTTATAAAAATATGAAGACATTTTAGAATTAAAAGCATATTTCAATACCTACTCTTTTCTTCCCTGTGTAGAGACCTAAGTAATGGTGTGAGCCGATGCCAGGCCGCCGGCCCTGGAGCTTTCCCACCGCATGGTCAAAGTGCTTTTGGTCGCTTGGACCACTTAAGCCCGGCGCTTTGGCCATGCTGGGCAGCGCCATGCCACCACCCCTGTCGAAATCATCCGTTCACCCCCTTTGAAAACCACCTTGCCAACTCATCACCGCCTGTTTGGGGTTCGCTTTTTCGGCGGCAGCACGTGCAGGTGAAACTCGTGTTTCTCCTGCTCCTGCTGCTGATTCCGCTCCTCCTTTTGCTGCTGCTCCGGCTCCTGCTGCTGCTCCTGCTGCATCCCATCATCCCTGACATGGATGCGGACTAGCTGAAATGCAGCTAACGAACCGCAATTGCGGTCACATTTCATGAGAGCGCGCATGCCGCCCGCTGGACACTAAAACTCGCCCCGGGGCGGACACACGAATGGATGGCCAGCGTAGAGTCAGGGCCCACGGACACTGGACGACTGATTCAATTTGCAGCCAGAGACAGGCTTTTAGTGCATCAGCCCCCAGTGCACCACTGCACTCCCACACCCATTCCCGTACTCATACCCAAACCCAAACCCATTCCCATTCCCATTCCGACCCCCTCAGTGGATATCATCAAAAATTAGCTTGTTTGGATGGGAACAGTTCGGCGGGTTCTGGTGTTCCCAAACCCAAAAGCATTTTAAATGCATGTGCATGAACTTCTGCTGGATTCGGGGTCGGGGAGTCCCTGGCCAAGTTCACAAGAGCAACAGGTATATGACAGTCCAATTAACCTGACTGAATTTAAAATGAGCCCCAAATGAAGCACTGGCCAGCAAAGTAAGGATTGTCCGAATTAAGCGAAATGCAGAAGCCGAGCGGGAGAATGTGCGGTAATTAATTTAATTAAATGCGTTTAATTGTTTCGATGAAATGTTACTTTAATGCGGTTTTTTAAATAAAACGTCCGTTAATGTATTTCAAATGTGGATTTTCTTGTTATTATTTTAATAATTGGCTGCCAAAGAGATTTTCTATAGCTTTCATTTTTATTTATGCAATTTAATGAAACATAAACTCTAATAGTATGAAGGTTAAGCCGGAATCAAATGAAATCGTAACAAATAATGATCCTTAAATCGAGATATTTGGAATGAATTTAATTCAATAAGTATATTGTTGCCAACTCATGTACACTTTTTTAATTGATTTTAAATCTTTACAAATTTGTTTAAAATCCTCAATCAAAAAGATGTCTTTTAAATAAATATTTTAATAATTACAGATGCTACAAAATCAACACAAAAGTCATATAAAATTATCTTTTATTTTCCTCTTCAATCCTGTAGCAAAGTGAAAACGAATTTTAAAGTAAAATCGCCAAAGGATCCTTCTGTTTTTTATCCCAACTGCCTCATCACACTAAACGTAATGAGCAAATTAGGCAGAGCTGTTCGGCAGGGGGGAAACTATTTGGGGGGACAGCTGGGGGGAGGGGGACATAGTAGCATCCAAAAGATGCTGCAATAATTATGCAAATTTCACTTAGGTCCGTCGTCTAGCCGAGACGGCAACCGGCAGCAGTGACACCTTTTGCAGGACCAAGGCAATTTGCAGTCGGTGTCTGTCTCCGTGAAACGTGCGAAAGGAACAGGCCGTGACCCGTGCACCTCGTAACACCCGCTGACCCCTAAGCCAGGCCAAGCCCCCACCACCCACACAAAACGTAAGCGCATTTTAATGATCTCATTTATGCTAATCTGCCAGCGCTTGAATCTGTGTTCACGCACAAACACAGCGAGAGTGAGAGAAAACCACAAGCTGGGCTCGGTGGGAAGAGGGGTCTGTGGGCTGAAAACTAACTGCCACCGGCTGCTAATGCTAATGAAGTCTAATTGAATTTCGGACACTTGACACGTCCCACAATCTCTGATCTCTTGTTGACACGCTGGCAAAGGGGGCAACGAGCATAAAACACAGACACAGTCTTTAAACTGGAAATTAGGTAACAAATGTGTAGAGTCCGATATTGATATTAATCTAGTTGTACCTCGATGTGGTTTTGTGGCGACATTAAAATGGGATTTATGGTAAGTAGCAAAGTCAATTGTTTTATTTAAAAGTAAAATTTATCAATAGTTTTTCTGGAAAAGGAATGTTGATACATATAAAATTATCAACTGCGGGCTTATAATTATTAACAAGTATCTTTGTATATTATACTGTACATAGATAAGCTTTAAAATTATTATTAAATACATTGCAGCACATAAATGAAAGATTTAAAATTAGTAAAGTAAAATAAATAAATACTTATTTTTAATGAGAATGGTGGAAGAAAGTAATCACGAATTTATTATTAAGGTATTAAAGTATGCTTACCGTTGTCTACCACAATTAAAGTTTTGAAACTACTAAAGTAAAATAGATATATTTTTGGTCTTTTAGAATTTGAGTTCATTCATTCGTTTTAATTTCTTTTAGATCTTTTAGATACTGGAGTATAGTTTCCAAAAAAATTATCTTTGTATCTCGTATTGTACTTTTGAGGCGCTTCAATAAAGGTTCTAAATCTCTAACGGTATTGGTTTTATAATATATTTCTCAGGTCTTATAGAACCCAACATCTTTTAGATTATTCCGCTTATTCCGCTTTAAATCAGACTTAAAGCAATGTGTGACATGACGTGTCACAAAATTCCCGTGTCCAGTTCAGTCCACCCAGTCATCCGAATCCGTATCTGAATGATGTGCGTTGGGCAAGTGGGTATCCATATCTGTCTGGCTTCATCTGGACGGATTCGCCTCGTATTCCAGCTGCTATCCAACGGAGTCAACATTTGCGTTTTTGCGGTTGTGGCGGGCATAAAATTTCCTATGCATTCGACCACATTGAAAATTTCTCGTAATATTTGATTTGATTTTTAAACAAAAACGCTGCTGCCCACGCTTAGTTAGAGTCGAGAGGATGGGCCAGGGCTATGGTCGGTGGAGACACTGGCAAGTGACGAGCGTGTTGGTCAGACCGACATATTGATGAGGGGATTGCAGGATGGCAGGATGATAGCAGGACTCGCTGGGTGAATTCTGCTTTTATTAGCATGCCACTACTGTGTGTGTGAGTCTGTGTAGCAACAACAAATCAGAATTATTTGACAACGCAGCTAATTTACATGAGAGTGCAAAGGGGAAGCCCCGGCACCAGATACTCCACTCTCCGGTATCTCACATCCCGACAGGCTGTGGCTTCTGTCTGCGGCTTCTCCTGGTGCTGCGGCGCCAGTAGTCCATGGACCCCGGCCTGAAACTGGACTGAAAATGGAATGCGGCATCTCTGTCCCTTGGCCTCGTTACCAAATCGTCGAACAGCATTTTAAGTGGCGGCAAAAAGTTGAAACCGCTTTCGACTTGCGTTCAATTTCATTTAATTACTTTGGCGTAAATTTCCAAACTTTATTACCGATGCGGGAGGGAGGCACAAAAAAGTTAAACCGATGTGGAAATTACTTAATTCGTCGTATTATATCGTTTTATATTTGTTTTTAACATACATTTCAGTAGCTTGTTTATTAAATTATGAAAACTTACAAAAAACTACAATTGCTTATTGATTTTATATGTACGTAAATAAAAAGAATTAATTAAGTGTAAATTATGTTGAATACAAATTGTTAATATTAGTTTTAAAATATTTTTATTACAGCAATATCACAATGGTAGAAAGAGGGTTAAGAACCTTTAATTAAACACTTCCCTTGACAGAGAAACAAGTCTGATGACTGCACAGTTTATATTATCACCCAAAGTGTTGCGTGTGGAAAGACAGCACAGAGAACAAAAAAAAGATAATTAAATAATAACAAAAATAAACAAAAAACCAAAAGATGATTCGCCCAACAAGTGATAATTAATATGGGCAGCTTGCATGACATTTTTATATATTTGTCAAGTTATGAATATCCACCATATCATTTCAGTTAAAATGAACTAAAAAAATAAACACAAAAGACCTTTATTACTTTATTTTTATCAAGTTCTTTAGACCTATACATAGACGGTTAACTATAGTCCAAAGAAAAGCTTAGACTTTCTTATCGCAGACATTAGAGGAAGGCGGCGACAGCATGAGTAATACGAATAATGAATGAGAGATTCCAATAAAGCATAATCAGCATCAATGCGACGTTAGGTCTTGAGCCAACGAAAGAGAGAGTGAGTGATTGGGAGAGAGAGCGCAAGCGATCAGAAAAAGCGTGACAAAGGAAAGCCACTGCCACGCGATAATGCATATTATTTATTACATATCCACATATGTACAAATGGGGAGTTTACACACGTCTGATATGGAGGCAAAACATATGTAAATGCAAATTGTCACTGCGGGGCAGATAGTAGTAGCGATAACAGGGCCTGATTCCTATCTAAGCTGTAACAGGTGCCCAGCAGACTCGAGAAACGCGATCCCGAGATAAAATTGATTGATAAGGGGGGTTGGGGTGTGTGTAGGACGCGGGGGAAATGGGGCGGCAAGAACACAAAGCTCAAAGAGAGCTTCACGCAGGAAAGCTTCTCTACGCTGATTGTTATTTTTGCCGCGCTCACTCTCTCCCCAATCTCTCTCTGACTTTGGGGCTCGAGTTTCAATTTAGTCAATTTACCGTTACCGCTACAGTTGCACTTGATGAACGGCACCGAACGAACAGCCGAAGCGGAGCCGTGGAGCAGCCGAAGCGGCAGCCGAAGCAGGAGCCGAGCCACCTCCATAGGCTCATCCTGGCTCCACGACGAACTGGTAAGCTGGAGCCTCAGTTGTGGCTGGACCGCCAGCCGCGATCGGTCTATTTTTCCCTCTCTTTCGCTCTCGCGTGCGTGTGCCCCAAGCAATCTCCCCAAACTCACACTCTCACTCTCACTGTGCCTCCCCACCCACGCTATGTGCTTTTGTTGTGAATGAGACCTGTTACTACAACCGTTACTTTCGCCCACCCGTCTCGCTCCCACTGCCGCTGCCGATTTGTTGACGTTTGTCTTTGTCTGTCATGTATCGGCATAATGCGGAGAGCTCGTTCTGTTTCATCAATCGCATCAACGGGAATGCCAACAACGATGAACTGCAGCAGCCGGGGGAGCATGAGCCCACCTCCGCCCTCTTGGACTACTGCAAACGGAAGGTGGGTCTGAAGCTGGGGGTTTGGTGTGGGTGTGGTGGCATCAATGGGCCCGCCACCCGACCAGCCAAAGAATCGTAGGAACTAACATTTCTCGTCCGTCCCCAGTTCCTTCGTCCCTATGTGGCCATCCTGACGCTGGTGGGCCTCAATCCCATCTCCACGGATATGAGCAATGTCCGGGCCTGCTGCAGCTATGTCCAGGCGCTAATGGTGCTATTTGTGCTGCTGCTCGGCTATGTTTTGCGGTACATTTGCGGCTACAGGTGAGTGTGAAGCCGCTGCACAGCGAAAAACCAGGTGGCATAAATCACTTGTCAATATATTTTAAAAGAATTTATTAGCTGTCATAACACAAATATCAATATGGGGCGGGTGGGTGATGGGGAGAACAAAGAACAGCACTGTTATCACGTAGTTTAGGCATTCCGCAATAACATAATAACTTACATATATGCCTTCGTTTCTCTCTTAAAACGTACCTTTATATTTACTACCCTAAAACTATTTCAAAGCATGTGGGGGGTTTGAGATTTTATGGAGTTCGATAACCTATAAAAACCGCTTCCCAAAGAACCTTTTTTAATATATTTATTTAATTTCCTTTTTACAGAGGCGATCGCGGTTTCAACAGCTACCGGGATATCAGACCAACAACCAATGGCACCGATGGCGGAGCAATTACTCCAAACACGATTGGGGAACTCCTGTTTGGCTACATCGTGCCCAGTGCCTTTAATCTGATGGGATTCGTAGCGGCCGTCTTAGTATGCAAGGTTATTGACCACGAGCAGCTCCAGAATCTCATCGAACGAGTATTCCTGATGTCCGCCAAGCCGAAGAGGCTCTGCCGGATGTTATGGTTCTTCTTGGGAGTGGCACTGGCCCTGCTGATTCTGCTCTTCGGCTACGCCTGCTGCGTGGTGTTGATGCAACCTGCCCAGATCGTAAAGGTATCCTGGCTGGCCGAGGCACTATGCGACTGGGAGACAGGATTGCGTGTGGGCCTACTTATCACCATACTGCTTCAAGATCTGGTAGAGATCATCATACTAAGCAACTACTACATCGAGTGCTATTTACTGAGGATGCATCTGGAGACGCTGTCTCATAAGTTGCTGATGCATTCCATCGACTCGCTGGACTGGATGAGGGAGGTCCTGGAGTTCCGCAAGCTACTGGAACGGCTAAATCAGCACGTATCGATCCCTGTGTGCTTCCTAATTGTGATGAACCTGGCCTACGCATTTGCGGGACTGGTGTACCTTTTCAAGGACTTTGATTTCCACTTTTGCGCCTTGAAGGTTGTCCTGCTGAACATAGCCAATGTTGTGCTATGGCTGTTTTTGGGATTGCTGCCCTTTTTCGTGGCATCCTCGGTGACGCGAGTGTGCCAGAATGCCCAGGCGAACGGCCATCAGATTCGTGTTCGTCCCTTTGTTTACCATAATACCTCAGCGGAGGATCTCAACTCGACGCTGCTTTTTGCCGCCTCGCTGGACATGTCCGCCAAACTCTTCCGAATGCCCATTCAGCCGAATTACTTATGCTTCGCCATCCTCGTGGTGGTCATCGTAATCCTCACGCTGGGCATGTGTCTGAATCTCACCGCCTTGGGCAAAATGTAACCGTGTACTTGTACGCCAATATAATAAACTATTATAGTATTTGTCTAGCTTGCAATCTTGCGAACTGACTGACTGGCTGGCTGCTTAGCAATTTATTTACATTTCATGGCTTTTGTCTACTAAATTAGCTACTTATTGTTACTCTAAGGATTAGTCTCAGTTACTGTACCGATTGCTTGTTCTAAATACAATTATGCACTTTGGTTTTCAAATCGAATGTGCCTCGTCCACATAGGTCTTATACGCGCGGCTCTCATCCTTGTCACCAGCCAAGCCACGGCGGATGGTTGATCTTGGAGGGCGGGGTGAAGGTGAGGTTGACGGGTATGTTAATTAAGGCTTGAACCCGTTTCAGTCGCTGCAGTGTCGACCTGATGATGACACCGTTTTTGCCGAGTAGAAACCCGGCCGGTATATTGGCATCCCGGTACGTGTTGTCATGTATCATCTCAATGTAGTGATCAAACTCCGGAGAGCTGGGATTGTACTCGGTAACAATTGCGCCCAATGCACCCGCTGCCTCGGCATGGAGCGTCTTGCTGAGGAAGGAGCACTCCCTAAAATAAAGAGAAACATTAAGACAAGATCACAGATAGGAAGATATGTGTGTGTTTTATTTCAAGATTCAATGTTCAAATGTTCTATTAATCTCTATAAAAATGTACTCCTCACCCGTGATGGTATAAACCCTCACGTAACTTGATTGTGACAGTCTGATAATATGATAATATCAAGTATTAAAACGCTGAACTTGACGGAACTCAAAGTATTTCCATAGGTGATACAAACAACCTTGCCTGTTGGTATAGGTAAGGTAAAACCTACTGATAGTGAATTTATAGACAACACCTCTTAGACTTCCTATCCCAAAAGATAAGCCCTATTAAGGGGGCGAATCTGAAGGCAGTTCTTACCCTCGATCGATGAGCGCGACGCCTCCATTGAGATCGCGGGCGTTCCGAATCTTTTGGCAGGCGCCCGGAGGATCCGTAAGGACTAGCGGCACACCCTCCAGCTTATCCGAGAAGGCTGCGCCAAAATCCTTGGCCGGCCGCAGCCGGTAAGTGTACTCCAAATCTGTCGGCGAGATGATTTCAAAAAACACGTCGCCGGCTATGATGTCCTGCGTGGTGATCGGTATCGATATCGTGGTGGTGGCTCCGATGCATCGGCTCAGTGTGGCGGCAAGCACTAACCAAATAATTATCATTTTGGCCACGCATGCATAACTAACGTAAATATTTTTGTGCAAAAAAACAACAAACTTATTCTTAGGGCGCTAGGGATGGGAAATTACTAAAGGTGTCCCTCGGCGATACTATTAGCGTTTGCTAAATTATCCAAGCATCGGATAGGTCCACCTCTACCGGCCAAAAAGTGCTCGATAACGGCGATAAATATATGGGAATGGATTATTTAATAAATTTTACAAGTTGATAATTATGAACAAGACAGGAATATGTTATTCCCATTTTAATAAATATATGACAATATATGAATACCCCTAATGGTGCAATCGATAAGAAATCTGTAATTGGCTAATTCCAAGCCTATTCCTGTATTCCACATTATTTAGAATATCTGATAATAAAACGTACTTAAATATTATGAATAATTAACTTTAAAAGTTCTAATGCTAATCTTCAGTTATTATGTATTTAGAAGTATGTCACATATGCCGGCCAGATTTTTAAGACATCTGTTAATTCCTTAGATATTTAGAACTTAACGTTAGGCTGAATTGTGATGTTTGGTAAAACAAGAATTATAAACGAGTTTTCATTAAACAACCCTTCTTCTACCGGCATTTTGTCGAGCATTCCCTTAACGACCAATCGGTTATCGATTATGGGGGTGATATTTTGTAATAACGTTTCAAGAACTTCAAATTTTTGGTATTGTATTAATTCAGAATCTGCACCAAACCGAATGATTTAATTTGGCAATTATTAAAATTTCTTTGTCAGATATTTTCATATAGTACCCCTAACGCGGTTGTCGATAGGCGCCATAAAGTCTCAAAAAATGCCATCCCTGCGGGCACACTGGTTATGCGTCATCAAAAGGTCCAAAAATAGCCGGCCCGAATTGGGTTATGTATGTCACCTTATGTTTTGGAGCTTATCTCTATGAGATCCAAGTGCAAAAGTGCATGTGGAAAATGGAAATCCGGTTTCTAGGAAACGAAGTAGGCCCCGAGAAAGTGCTTGGGCAGGCGTCATAGCCAGGCTTTTCAGTTTTCGTTTTGACTGCCTTATTACCGCATCTCAAACCAATGTGCACCGCGTGGAGGACCAGTGTTGCAATTATCCGCATCCAAAGCAACTCTGACTAGTACTCGATACCCGACAACTCTGTACTCTCGGCAGCCATTTTAACTTTTGGCGTCGAAAATATACGGCGAGGAAGAAAATCTGCCGGAGATCCTGTTCGTCTGTGTGGTTTTTTCGCATCCAGCGCAGTGTGTAGTGCTCGAGTGAGTGTGAGGAAGTGAGGAAGCAGCAGCAGCAGTTGAGGAGCGAATTCAGTCTTGTGTGAGGATCCGAGAAAAAGCGAAGAAGCGGAGATGTCGATGTCTGCCACGTGCTACAAGTGCAACCGGCCGGGCCACTTTGCCCGGGACTGCAGTCTCGGCGGAGGACCTGGAGTTGGTGGAGGCGGCGGCGGTGGCGGTATGCGCGGCGGCGATGGCGGCGGCATGCGCCGCAACCGGGAAAAGTGCTACAAATGCAACCAGTTCGGGCACTTTGCACGTGCCTGCCCCGAGGAGGCCGAGCGGTGCTATCGCTGCAACGGCATCGGGCACATCTCGAAGGACTGCACCCAGGCGGACAACCCGACCTGCTATCGCTGCAACAAGACCGGCCACTGGGTGCGCAACTGCCCCGAGGCTGTCAATGAGCGCGGGCCGGCCAACGTGTCGTGCTATAAGTGCAACCGCACCGGACACATCTCGAAAAACTGCCCGGAGACCTCCAAGACATGCTACGGCTGCGGCAAGAGCGGACATTTGAGGCGCGAGTGTGACGAGAAGGGCGGACGGAACTAGGCCACATCGACTAGGACACCCCCAAAAATATAATCATCGAAGAAGGAATGAAAAAATTTCAACACGAAGAACAACAAGATAACGAAGATTATGATGAAAAAGAAAGATGAAAAAAAAACAAGAAAACGAAAAATCAATTTGCGACAACATTCACATAAGCCAGCCAACAGCAACAACAACAGCTAAGCGGAAGCCGAAGCAAAAGCAACAGCAGCAGCACCCACGTCAAGATCGGTCCAACACCCATCCAAACCAAATCCATACACTTCAACCATCTACAAGACATGAATCCATGAACTACAAAATCATTACCAATCCCAATCCCAGCTAGTACCATCCTATCTCTGATTCCAAAAGCTGAGCCTGCAGCGCGGTGCCAACAACAACGTCCCGAAAGGTGTAAGAAACTTTCCGAAGAAAGCTGAGCGGAACTAGAGACTGCAGCGACCGAGAGAGAAAGGGAGGAAGGAGGCTCTACGAGGAGACGAATTTCGTGGATCGGGGAGCGCGCGAAGGTGCGAAAAGCAAGAAGAAGACAACGACGATAGCCAACGGCAGCTGTGCAGCCGAGAGAGCAGATGACGCCGACGAAGAGGAAGATGAGACGGAGAAGGAGAATGAGAGGAGACGAAACGACGACCCAATTTGTAAGATGAGACTAAGCCACAACAACACCAACTCAGCAACAACAAGAGAAATCACCAAGCAAACCACTTTATTATAATTATATATATGATTATGCTGCAAAGTGTTTGAATTTACTAATTAAAATTATAACGAATGGAATGAAACTATATAAGATTATATAAAACAAACATAAAAAACAAATACCTTAAATTACTATATAGAAGCGAAAACAAAATTAGATCCTATGGGAGTTCCACAGAAAAAAAAAAAAATCGGGAGAAAATTCGTAAATAAAAATGATTAAAAACAAAATCAAAGAAGCAGAGGCGAAGAATCCACACGTTACTACTACTCTACTCTGACTCCATCCAGCTGCTGCCGGCGAGGCGAGCCTTGGCAAGATGTAACCACCTACCCCACCACCCACCACACCATCCCAAAACCCATCAAGTTATCAAATCGCCCGGCAAGATCTCTCGAGCGGGGTAGCTAGCTATGTAGCGAATAATGCTGAGGAGGAGCCGAAAGGGGGCAGAGCAGAAAAGCAAGAACAGAGAAGCAGACTAAGAACAAGAGGAGAACATCAACAATGGTAGGCACACACAGCAACAATAACACCCAAGAACAAGAACAACTATGAAAGCAACGCAACGCTGGAGAGGATGAGCTAAGCGGTAGACAAAGAAGAAGACGAAACGGCACTCAGAACTCGGAACACACCACAAAAGATGCGAAACCCTACGTACGATGAAGAAAATGGAAATTCAAATATCACTGTGATTGTTTTTTAATTGTAAATTAAAATGCTGGAGCTGCTGATTTGAGACAAAAAAAATATAATCCCAGGCATGCGTTATTTCTTTACCGGGCGGGTGGGCGAAAAGAAAAAGAAGAGAGCGATCGGGTCACCACTCTCTTTATCTCACTCCCTCTCACAACCAGTTTACCGGCACAATTGCAGCTGCGAACACATGGCGCGGGCAGCTGATGGGGGCTCTCACTCCCTCTCTCACTCGCTCTTGGCGAAATCAGCTTGTGTCGTCTCTCCCCGGTGCGGTGTGTATGTATATATTTGCCTGCTTTCTTTGCGCTCCTGCCCGCGTGCAGTTTATGTACAACTACGCATACATACACACGCACACTAAGTGAATATATCTGCTGCGAGGTACAGTCGCCACTAATGGTGAAAACTCGCTGGCAAAATGAAGCAGAGTGCGAAAGAGAGGAGGGGTGGGTGCGCGCAACTTTAACTCCGCCGAGTGCACTTGGCAACAAGTCCGGCTGCTCTCTCTCGCGCGGCTCGCGACTCTCCAATTGAGGGTCAAGGTCAGCGCTCGCGCATCAGCTGCTGCGCGCATGTGTGACCAAGTCTTCTTCGCCGGCTGCTGCAGTTGAAGTTGTGTCTGGAGCTGAAAGTGGAAATGGGCAAGAAGATGCAGAGGCAGAAACGGATCCCGACGATGTGGTTTCGGCGGTTCGCAATCCGGTTTGGTCTCTTTCGCAGTTTCCTATAGTTTAATTCGGCGAGATCGTGGCGTATAAAATAATCGCAGCGCTTACTCAGGCCTACGAGGGGAGTTCCAGATGTTATGCATGAATAGAGCAGATGTTTGGGAAAATAATGAGACCCTGGGAGTAGAATTTTCACCAAATAAAAAACATTCTCAAAATGTACCTTTCCTTTTAGAATGTTGACACCTTCAATTAGGAACAAAAAAAAAATTTTTAACCAGAATCCGTTTTGAAAGTTCTCCAAATTTTTTGTTTTAACAAAATGTCCAAAAGTAAATGTAATGATTGTGCATGTCGTCTGGCCTGCGAAGTGAGCCAGTTAAAGGGTAACGACACAGCATCCGAAAGGATATACCAAGGAGCTCGTTACATAAACCACATCCCACAGCCATTGTGAATGCCCAGAGCAAGACACTCACCAAGCTGGTCAAACAGATCAAGGATGGCTGCAAGCCGGAAGAAGAGCCCAAGGAGTCCACGCTGCACGGCTTGAATCCCTGTCTGAAGTGCCTGAAACCCGACATCCTGTATCATTTGGGTATGGATACGGAGACTACTGATTTTCCCAAGGTTTTCGGAGATGTCCGGGTAAATGCTTAATTTTCTGGGTATTTCAGGTATTTTTAAAGACTATTTGATCCACAAACATTTTAAATTAGAATTCATCTTGGAAACCATTTTTAACAATATCTTAGATTTTTAATTTTTCGAGTTTTTGGGGTTATCTAGACCAATCGCCGCCCTAAGATTATAATTAGAGCCTTTGAATGGGAATTTTGTAGCATTTCGGACAATATCTTAATATATAGAGACTTCCCTGCTAGCATCCTTCATAAGAATGCATACATATGTATAGGGGATCCAAACCAAGAAATAGACTTAAATTTTGAAATTTAAAAACGCTATAAATTTCAGAAGTAAACACATTCCTTACATAATTTTTTATAACGCATTACATTTTGTATGTCTGAAATTAGTTCGTTTGCATGGGAGGGACAAAGGGGCGTATGGAGAACTTTGCCTATTATGTGATGCAGGAAATCGGTCTTAAGATAAACGCGGCCACCCAACTGCGCGACATGGCGGAGGCTGGAGATCGATTCTCCTTATTCAAGGTGGGTCCTGTGCTTTGCGCTAGCCATGGCATAGGCTGTCCCTCTATTTCCATCCTGCTGCACGAGCTCATCAAGGTGATGTATCACGCCAAGTGCCAAGATCCTGTGTTTATACGAATGGGAACCTGCGGTGGAATTGACGTCGACCCCGGAACGGTGATCATCACCTCGGAAGCGGTGGACGGTCGTCTGAACCCTGCCCATGAGATTCTGGTGCAGGGCTCCAGTGAGAAATATGACAGCCAACTGGACGAGGATCTGGCAATTGACATCAAGCTCTGCCACGATCCCTGTAAGGATAGGTACGAAGTCATCATTGGCAAGACCCTGTGCGCCCATGACTACTATGAGGGCCAGTCGCGATTGGATGGAGCGTTCTGCGAGTACACTCCGGAACAGAAGAAGGCCTACCTGGAGCAGCTTCAAGGCCAGAACATAAAGAACATTGAGATGGAAAGTTTGGCCTTTGCCGCCCTCACCAGTCGGGCCGGCATCCGGAGCGCGGTCGTCTGCGTGGCCATTTCGAATCGCCTCAAAGGGGATCAGGTGAATATGGTACAATATACTGATGTTGTTTAAAATTTAACCGACAATCCTCTGCAGATAAAAGCCCCGCACGATTGTTTAAGTAAATGGGAGAAGCGACCGCAGGAGTTGGTAGCCCGATATATTCGAAAAGTTATGTACTTCAGCGACGAGGATGAAGCTTCGGAGATGGATGATGAAGAAGATAAACAGGGATCAGTTAGGGGATCAGAAAAGGGGTCAGAGAAGGGATCAGAAAAGGGATCAGAGAAGGGACCTCAAGGTGCAGCTGGAGACACCCAAAGCGCTCCGGAACCGGAGGAAGCTTAAATATGTATGGCTTACAGCAGGACTAGACAAAAACATCTATATTCTGTACAATCTGTGTGTGTATTATTATCAATATTTGCGGATCGGAAAATCCTGATAATTCAAATCCTATTATTCAGTTCAATGGTATAGATCTTGTTTTATTTAATGATCAATTACGATATTAGGAATTTATGCTACACAATTGATAGGTTTCGTCTCTTGGGGGCCTTCATTTTTGGTTAGTACAGCTGTTTTGGAGAACCTTTGGGCAGATAGGCTAGGCTAGGAGGACGCGCTTAACGCTAAACTAGTCACGAAATGAGTACCAATATCAGCCAGGGACGTCGTACCAGACCCTGGAGCTCTAATAGAATCACAAACAAAGTACACAATGCATGTATGCTGCATATATAGCTATCAGTATCAATATATCCGTAATAAGTTAAAATTTAAACTAAAAACATGAGGTTGTGTTCTATGGATTTTACTCTTAACATCCACCATCACTCCCACTTCCTTAGGATGGCTAAAGATCAATGGTTGCGCCTCTATTTCTCCGACTTGTTGCGTGTTTTGGCCAGTCCGGTGTTGGCAGATCCGCCCGATCCCTGGGATCTATCCGTTTTCCGGCTGCTGCTGGTCCGCGGCAAGGTAGTGTAGCTAGCAGACATGGATTTGTCCTGAAATGAGTCCAGAAAGAGCAGAAAAAACTTATTAGAAGCAGATTTTGGTGGATCCTTCATCTAAAAAACAGTCCAAATATCATGCTACAAAATCCTTAAATCTGGATGTTAGTAACGCAACTGTACACAGGGAACAATGCCATATTTGGGTCATGGGCCATGGAAGTTAAGACGCGGGCGGAGCTTACGTCGCCCGGTGGTGAGAGCGAAACATAACACTGGGAGATGATGAGAGAGCATCGTGTGGCTGCTGGGCTTACTTCATCATATCTGCGTCTCTCTGGCCGCAAGCTGCTGCTCATCCTCCGGAGCCGGCGACTGGCTGGGATTAGCTTTGTTACGCAGCACATTAGCTTTGATATGCTTGAACAGTTGGCCGATACCTGACTTGCGGTCCACGCTGCCCGTCGATGTCTGGCTGATGGTGTCCGGTTGTGGGCTCAGTGAATGCCTTTTAGGTGGCAGAGGCGGCGGCGGAGCACGGCCCTTGCCATGATTCGCCTTGGGTCGCAGCAATGGAGAAGGTGAGGCCGAGGCGGGTGGCTCGGGCTCTAGTTGAGCACGGAAACTGTGCTTGATCTCCTCCAGAGTGGCCCGCATTTCGCGTGGCGACATTGGACGGGGTCGTTCCGCGAGAAATGGATCTGGTGCGGATGCAGAAGCACTAAGAACCAGCACAAAGGGATCGATGGGTGGCAGAATATCCGACTTGCTTGAAGAGCCATTTAGATTTATGTTTAGTTCTTCCTTCAAAAACTCTTTGGTTTCAGTGGAATCCACCTCTTTTAATGCTTCCGCCTGTGATTCTTCAAATGGCAGATCTACAAACTCCTCCTCTTCAATGGGAGCGAATTCCGAAGCTTCCTTTGTGGGCTCTAGCTTGGTTTTTACGAACACCTCCTCTTTTATTAAAGGCAAAGCCTCGTAAAAATCATCCTTTTCATCTTCCACATCCTCTCCATCCTTTTGGTCTTTTAACTCCACTTCAAATTCTTCACTCTCCACAATCTTGAGCTCTTTTACTACAGGAACGGGATGCTCCCCACCATGCACACCCTGGAAGTACAGCTGGTTTTCCATAAAGACCTCGTCCCTCATCTCCTCCTCTAGCAACTGCTAATCCAACACCAATCGCTAAATGGATTAAGATACATAGTTGCAAATGAAAAGAAATAGGTGATGCCTACCTCATTGCGCTTGGACTTGACACGGCCCTTGGAAGCATTCGTCATGGAGGAGGTGCGACTGAGACCGCTGACAGGCTCAGCACTCGAGTAGCCGGAACTGATGTCATCCTGGCTGCGAATGTTGTAGCTGTCAGGGAAGAGAACGAACATATGTTAAGGATGATACCTATGCACATATGACTCTTAACTCACTTAAAATCGCCTGCATTTTTGGCGGTCACATCCATCTCCGTGAAGTACATGCCCGTGGAATGACGGGTACCGCTGCCGGACCTACCCACGGGCGTCTGATTCCTTGGCCGCAGCAGACGGCCGCCTGTCGACGTTGAGCGCATAACTACGGCAGATGACGACATCGACGACATCATCACATCGTCCAGCTCGTCCTGCGTGCGATGCATATCCGGCTCGCTCAGATCGCTAAGGCTGTAGCTTCGCTTAATGGTCTGCACCAGATTGCCACCGCCCTTCAGGGGGGTTCGAAGGATTACATAGTGGGTCATGGTTGATGGTTGGTGGCGTGGAGTAGAGCACAATAGTTGACATTTCAATTATTTAATTTAAACTACATTCTAATCGAAGAACTTATGTGTAAACATAGTAATATTTGTAGTGTGCGTGAGGAGAGAACTTAAAACTGTGCAAGAACGCGACGGGATTAGGATGATGGACATGTTTTATGAGTGTTTATATATCGCTGAGTCTGTAAAATTCAACCGTTCGCTGAGTATCTTGTTGGATTTTGGATCAGTCCTTTCTAATCGTTCTCCACATCCACATCGGGCGTGGGTTCACGCAGCTTACGACGCGAGCGAATCGTATCTGCTTTCGGGCCACGTTTGCCCGTCGTTCTGGCAGCCGTAGACGTACTTGAGGCTGCACGACGGGGCTGCGATCTGCGGACGGGCAAGTCCCTTAGTCGAGCTGCCCCGGCATCGCCCACTGGGAAATCATCCTGGACATCGTCTTCGTCTTCGGTCACTTCGCGGATAACCAATCGCCTGGTCTCCAGCCTCGGTGCCTCGTAGATCGACTCTGTGTGGCTGTAAACGCTGCTGAGGGAACTGGAACGCGGCAGCCACTCATCGGTGCCATCGAGGATGTCCTGGTTACGGGTTAGCTCATTTGCCGAATGGGAGTTGTGCAGACCGCGTTGTTCATTACCCGTAGGACCCGTGGTCAGCGCAAAGGTCTAGTAGTTAGTGGCAGCAGGTTAGTGGCAGTCGAGCGGTGGTGCAGGCAGGTGCGTTTAGTTGGATAGGTTTCATATTTTTTGTTTTTGGGTTAAATGCAAAGAAACATAAGTGAAGAAACGAAGAAAGAAAAACGTTAATTAAAAAAGAGCAACACAAAAAAGTCTCAAATTGAAATGAATTGCAGGCTGGTTCACATACACTACGACTCACTCACACAGTCTCCCCGAGAATTGTCTCATGATATGCCCCGGTATCTATTTATATTTATATGTATGCCGCCCTACCCTAGAGAGCAGCCTCGGAATTGGAATTAGAATTGTGCAACTGAAGAGAATTGCCAATGGGGAAATCAAGGAGTGCCTAGCAAGCACAAATCTCCAGTATAAACAACAAAGAATACTGATTTTAGGGATTGTAAACAGAGAAGTCCAGACACAAAGAAACAGATACAAAGAAGCCTTAATTCGCATTATTTAGGGCTTTTGGCAAGTTCTTCACTTGATTTGAGTCAGCTATTTCATGTATTCCGCTATTTACTTATAAAACCTATTATTACAATCTCTAATCCAACATATTCTAAGATTTAACTTTGATGTACTTTCCTTCCTTGAATAGTACTTAACAATCTCTGTCTGGTATAAGTCTGCACTCTTTGTACAAACATAAAAGACCTCGTACATATACGCAGAAGTATATACTTCAAGAATAGACTATCCCTTTTGTTCAGACACCTAAACGAATGGTCTTTGTCAGAATAACAATGGAAAGGAATCTTATGTTTTCCAGAAATCCCAATGACTAATTCACATTATTTCTTACAAATTGATTCAGTTGTTTCCAACAATATCTTTCTCAATATATTTTGACCTACATCAATGGCAGGGAACTTATTTATCGACTGCATTAGTTCATCATCCAGACGCTAAGCGCTGCATCCCACAAGTCTTTTGGCCCAAATCTCAACATTGTTTACATACAAATTGTGAATAGCGATGGGCGATTAGCTGGGGCGGGGTGAGCTCTGGCAGGGGTTTGTTCAGTTTTTGTTTTTATTACATTATTTCAACATGTTGGATTTATCTTCTGGCGTGCATCGCCTCTAGTTTATATAGTATATAGTGGTGATCTGGCTACACACAAAGAGAACACACTACAAACTAAAGCGAAACAAACACACGCAAAATGGCACAAAAGAGCATTCAATTCTAGACGTTTTAAACTAAATAATATTAAAAAGTAAATGTGAAGAGTAGAAGGCGAGCTAGCTGATGCTGATGATAATGATGACGATGATGTGGAGAAGCTCCCGTCGGCTGCTGCTGCTACTGCTGGGGATTCGCTGCTGACCAGTTTGGCGATGATTAAGATGAGCACGCGAGCGTATTGCGCAAATATATCTCGACAAAAATATATATATCTGTGGCACAGCAGAAGCTGCTCACTTTAAGCAACGACGCTGGAGGCGATCGAAAATGGCCAAATGAATGTGATTGAGCGAGTCGAGTGTGTGAGTGTGTAATATTGTGGGTGAGTGTGTCAGTGGGGGCTGTTGGTGGAGGCTTGTGCGGATGGGATTACCTTGATGGCCGTCTGCATGAGGACATTGGTGGCATAGTTGACTCCCTTAGAGCCCAGCTGAAGCACTGCCGAATAGCCCCGCTCCTTGGCCTGATTCACATACTCATCGATCTCCTGCACAAAGAGAAAAAATAGCAAGTCGTGTCAGAAGAGATATGTATATGTATATGAAAAATCTCTGCTCCCACCTGTTCGTGGCGCGTCAACATCGGATGCACGAACTTGCGATACAGCGTAGAACTGCCCTTTGTGGCCGGCGAGAGAAGCCAAAAGACGAGGGCCACCTTGATCTCGTAGTAAAAGGGTATCCAGGAGACGAAGATGTCCGTGAATGTTTCAATGCAGGTGAAAAATGCAAAGACAATCCAGTACATCATCCATTTGACCTGGAGGATGGAAAGAGATATATTATTATTATTATATACACATTCCAAAAATGCTGACGAATTAAAGGCTGATTGTTTAAATCAAGTTTTATTAAACAATCAACATTTCCGGTAGTTACTTCTGACTAATTTGAGCAATTTCCAGTTTTATGATGATAATAAAATACAAATTAATGAAAGTAGTTAATAAAATAGGAAATATGCTTTATTTATTGAAAATGAAATTATAAAGCTCTTAAAATCTTAAATTGATAATATGATTTTAGTAGACTTTATGATCTAGTTTATTTTGAATACTTACATATTCCTTGACATCCTTGGTCCTGACGGCCTTGTAGGAGGCATAGGCCGGGTACAGGGTGCCGCAGAACAATCTGAAAGCGGGAAAGAGTAAACTCTGTACACAAGTACGCGGTGCTAGAAATATGACAATCAGCGAACAGATGCAGGTCGTATTGAAGGAGAGACACGGCAATGGACAACGCTGCAGTAGTTCCAATATGCGGCCCACTGCATTGAGATTCTGGACCATCTTGGCGGCGGGTGGCACCTGTGGCGGCTGCTCCACAATATAGGCGCCACCGTTGTAGTAATCATTATCCGTGAAATCGCTGTCCAGCGAAGTCATCGAATCCCCCATCTGATATAGCGGATAGGGAACCCGGCGCCCCTGCTGCTGCTGTTGCTGTTGGGAGTAGATGAATTTCGGATACACGGGTATGCCATCCTCATCCGTTAGGTGCTGTTCCTCCTCGAGCGAGTAGCTGCGCCCGTAGACAATGCCCGGCGGATGACGTAGACGTCGGAGATTAGCTGGCCGCTGCTGGTGGTAGAAGAGCGGCTGCGCCCGCGGCTCCTGCTGATAGATTGGCCGGCTCATGGCGACGGCGACTATGCATAGCCCGCAGCAGGGCAATTAGTCAGTACGATCCTGGCCGCTAGAACGCCGAGCAGAGACTGGTGCTAGCGGAGCACAGACGTGCGCCATCTAACGCTCTGGCGGGGGGTCTATTAATAAACACTCGCTTGGGTCTCGGAGAGCACCAGCCGCAGTAGCAGCCTCTCCGGCAATGTTTACACCGCAGAATGTCCGCAACAGTTCAGAGACACCGTACGGGTTAACACAGACGTGGTGAAATTTATAGCATTTCTCCTTCTTTAAAATTTCTAGGGCTTTAATTCAAAAATGTTATATACATCTTTTTAATACTTTACCGAATTCACATACTCTAATTCTGCCTTCTTTCAAAGGTGTGCTAACAACGCGACCGACACTGTTGCGACATCCAACATATAAACGCCAAGTGCAAATTCGAGCCCGATCTATAAATATTGACAACAATAGGCCGCCACAATTGCGGGGAGTCACAAAGAGAGTATATAGCCGGCTATATAGCAACATGTTCGGTATCCATATCGGGCAAGGCGAGAGAGTGACGGCCTCAGAAAGTAGCAAACTCCAAATTAGGAGTTCAATTGAGGGTTAAACACACGCACACGCACACAGCTGCAAGTGAACGGTACTTGGCGACAGCTGATTAATAAACAAACAATCGGGCAAATCACCAAAGGCGAGCGATAACCACGCTCGAGAAACCACGGAAATACACTCAACATTAAAAAAAAAATCAGAAGCGTGACGCCCACACAATTAGGAATCGAGGCGGCAGTGACTCTTCCAAAGTTTTTTTTTACTCGATTCGAAGGCCGAGCTTGAAAAGTTTTTTGGGGGTCAGCAGCGGAAACAGCAGCAGCACAGAAGCAGCGGCGCTCTCGCTTGCACTCCCACTCTGTTCGATTAGATTGGGGAACGGTGAAGTAAGGAATTACTTGTAGTTACTTACATTATCAACCGCGAGAATAGACTGCTGATCATTTTGGTGGCCTGGCCTCTGGGTTTCTTTGTTCTGTGGAAAAACACGGGAATAAGTAATCGTCCTTTGGGGCCCTCATCCTGGCATCTCACCTACCCCCGTAATACTCGTGTAAAATAGTTTTTGTGAGCAATTTTAACAGTCCGGTTCGAAATAAACTTGACACAATAGTTGTTGTTATAAACTACTGGGATTGAACAACGAGGAGAAGCAGAAGAAATGAACGAGGACTCCAGCTTGAATTGACTACGCAATTTTTTAGCACCGTGTTGCGTCGCCACTGGATAATTCTGTGTGCATCGCCTGATCCGATTTGGACAGCTCGACTACATCTACATGGCTTTGTGCATTTTTTCACTCGTAATGGGCCACTTTTTGTGCTCGGATTTGTGCCTGCATTGCCCGCGAATAATTCGCTTTTGTTTAATTTCGTTCGCTGCTGACAACAAAAAAAGAGCGTTTGCTGGACAGAGACAGAGGAACAACAACAAAGTAGGGTTGTTGATATATCAAAATATAAATATATCGATATTTTTTCTTTGCCCTAATAACGAATTTGCTATATTTTTAATTGCTATTTTACGATATTTTTCGTCAAGACGAAGAACAACCCTAATTCTAGTGCGCATTGCCAATATATGAAAGCCTGTATATCCAAAAGCCCGCAGAAAAAAATTTACGTAAATCTAAAAAAAATGGTTATCACTTTTAAGTGAAATATTATTTATTTTGATAAAAAATATCATCGAGGCGATATTTTTCAAAAATACCAACGCCAAAATATAGCAATACAGAGTGGCCGACGAATGGTCTTTCACATGATATTTTCATAAATTTAAAAATTGTAATATTGTGATCTTTGTAGTTTTGTTTCAATTTTACGGGGTCCAAAAAGCATATAATTAAAAATAACGTTCAGATTTAAAAGATATTAGATTATATCCAAAATTATTCTTAAAAAAAAAAAAAATGTAGTAATTTATTATATCATATGGTTATTTATAAATAAAAATTTTTTAACTGTTTAAAAATTTTTAAGGGATTTATATTGAGGTGAGTTTTCTTTTGAGGTGAGTTTCCTTCCGAGGTGGCGCGCTTTCCGCATTTCGGTATTTTTTATTTCTGAATTGCGGCCACATTGCCGGCTCAAATTGCCGAAATTTGTTAAAAACTGAAGGAATTTATAAAAATAATATAAGAAAGGACAAAAATGGCGCAGAATGCACCAGCCTGCAAGGACACTCAGGTGAGTATAATTCCAAGAGGTTTTCCCCAAATAAATTGTGAGCTAGGTATTTAATATCCCTCGGAGATCGGAAAGCCATTCCTTTCAATTTGTGGACAAATCTACAAAACGAATCCTAGAATTCGGAAGGCTTCATATTAATAACTAAATTGGTTAAATTGCAGGATTTTCAGTTTAAGCTGCATGACAAATTCGTGGCGTTCAAGAAATGCGGAGAGCCGCGCAGCAATGTCAAATTACTGGCGATCTCTAGCAGCCGAGGCTTGCTCTTTGCCGGGAACCCTACGCAGGCGGAATTAAAGGGTAAGTGAGGACAGTCGGGTAGATTCCTTTTGTATGATAATATTCCAGCCTTCTCCTCCACACAGTAATCATTCTAAAGGATCTGGCCAACGCCAAAACAACGGGCCAACAGCCGCAGGCTCGCCTTGTCCCCCTGCCCAGCGTTCCCAACTACATCTCGTGTAGTGCGGACGGAAACCTTCTGGCAATTAATCACACCCAAAACGGCACCAGCCTGCTCAGCATCTATGCAGTGCCATCGTTTATGACGCCGGACGTTCGTCCAGTTTACAGCATCCGTTTAGCGCCTGAGGACTATGTCCACGCCGTGCAGCTTCTGTGGAATCCCGTGCTGCCCAACAGCTTGGCCGTGGTCCTCAGCAACGGCGCCCTGGGAATGTATGCCTTAAAGGAGGCCGGTAACTTTGAAATGCACTCGCTGGACAAGAGCCAGCAGGTGAAGTGCGGCTGCTGGTCGCCGAAAGGAAAGCAAATCGTTCTGGGCTTTCCCAGTGGCAAGTTGCAGCAGTTCAAGCCTGATCTGACGCCCGCCAAGACGCTGGTGTGCCCGGCAAATGTCCACGACGCTCCTTTCGATACCATCGCCATCCAGTGGCTGTCGACGTTCCAGTTCGCTGTGATCTTCCTGCAACACGGCGAGGATTGCAATCCATCGCTGTACATTCTGAACGCACCGAAGGCGGCTGCTCCCAGCTACATTAACTACTATGACATCTGCTATAGTTTGAATGGGCCGCGTAACCATCAGTTCCTGTTCAACCATGTGCCGCAGTGGAACGTGTTGCTGGTGATCTCGGCCAATGGCGTTGAGGTAGGCATCATGGGCACCGCGGAGGCCGGCGACACCCCCGCCTGGCAGCAGTTCACACTGCTGGATGAGGCCAGGATTGAGCTGCCGCTGAGCGAGTTCACTCAGGAGGAGACCTTCCCGCTGGGCTTTGTCTATGACACCTCGTCAACGCATCAGCTGATCATAAACGAGCAGAAGCTCCAAACGATGCCAATGGTGCACGTGTTGGGCTCAGATGGAGCCCTGCTGTCCTTCAATTTTTTGAATCTGTTGCCGGGAGCCGTGTCTGTGTGCTCACCTCCCCCACCCGTGGCGGACACATCTGGCCAGTTTCGAGCGCTCAACATGCTCCTGCCAGCAAGCGATGAGGAACAGAAGGAGGAGGTGGCGCAGCCAACGGCGACGGAAACTGCCAGTCCGCCGTCCAAAACACCAGCTGTCGGTGCTTCCTCGGACTTCTCCTTCGCCTTCACCCCAAATGCGGTCACGTCGACGCCAGCTCCAGCCAAGGAAAAGCCATTATCCATGTTTTCCTTTGCCAGTCCGGCAGCGAAATCTGGATCTGCTTCGCAGCTAACCTTTGGCGCTGCTCCGGCGCCAGAACCACTCTCCTTTGCTGCCCCAACGGCCACACAAGCTAAACCTGCCGCAGGATTTGGAGGATTTGGTGCTCCATCGACGACTGCATCACCCGGTTCTATGTTTTCCGCTCCAGGCATGGCCTTGAGTAAATCCTCTTCTGGTATAGTGACGCCACGCCCGGCAGCTCCAGAAGTAAAAGCAACATCAGCAGCTGCTGCTGCAGCTGCACCTAGTGGCGGCGCTGGGACTCCCCTAAATAAGCCACTCTACACAGTCCCGCCAACATTTACGCCAGTGGCCACCAAGCCCGTTGCTCCGACAGCAGCTCCACCAGCTCAACCAGCAGCAGATACCCTAAAACTAGACGACAATGAGCCCATCATCAGGGATATGATTGCCCTGCAAATCGAGGGCTTCAATGCAGATATTCAAAAGCAAAAGGACCGCACTAAACAGCTGCTAAGCACGGTAAGGATAGTACAATATATTTTAATATGCAGATATATATATTTACGATCGCTCACAGATTGCCACGCCCTCGGCTCTGAAGGGGTATGCCAAGCGTTTGGACGATCTCCAGGAGTTAAATGAGCAGGCCAAGGATGTGGAATTCGAGTTGGATGTGCAGGGACTGCGGCAGGGTCTCAGCGAGGCCTATGCCATAGTGGCTGAGTGCCGTGGCAAGCTGGAGATCTACAGGAAGCCAGAGTGAGCTAATGAATTTGAATTAATCAACAGATTTTTTTCTTATATTTTTCCCCCTTTTCCCATAGTATTACCCGCCTGATGAACTCGAGCTCCTACGATCCGGCTGGCCGCCGCATGCTGACCCGTCTGCAGAGCTATGTGGCCGCCAATGAGGCACAGCTGGTGCTTTTGCAGCAGCACATCGATGTGCAGTGGGAGCAGTTCCAGGACGTTATGCGGCGCAACTCCAAGTCGCGCCTTCATATGCCGTGTCTGGAGGGCATTTACCAGCAGCTGACCAAGCTGCAAAATCACGCCTCCGATCAGAGGATTCTGCAGAACAAGATAAAGGCTAAGCTCAAGGAGCGCGGACTGCTCCAGGTCGCTCTGCTCGACCAGGAGAAGAGTCGCACACGCACCATGGAAGCGTGAGTCGTGCAAATTCCATTCATTTAATTTTACTAACTACAGATTCTCTTGCAGCGTGGACACTCTGACAGAATCCATTCTATCGATGAGCCTAAGCCAGGCGGTGGACTCGAATGCTAGCAAACTGACACAAGAAAAGTTGGGCAAGATCCGTAGTGTGGTCCAAGCGCAGAAAATCAATATAATATGCCCGCAGCGACCGGATCGCGTGGGCCTTAAGTCGGAGGTTATTTTAGAGACAAAACGCAAAGTGGAGCTCATGAAGAAGGCGGAGGCCAAGCCAACGACGGCCAACAAGTATACCCAATCAGCAGCGACAGCCCTTCCTGCCGCGCCTGCACCAACTCCTGCAGCAGCAGCTTCGCAACTACCAAAACCAATGCCATCTAAGCCGATAGTGGTGGATAAGCCAGGCATCCATAGTATGGCTCCCAATCCGAATGCCACTGCCTTTGCCTTCAGTCAGAGTAGTCCCTTTGCCAAGACATCTGCGGTCACAACGACGACAAATACTGTGAGCCCAGGTGAAGCTGCCAAACCAGGGACGTCAATTTTCGGCGGCTTGGGATCCAGCTTTAGTTTCGGCGGCGGACCGAAGACGTCCCTTTCCTTTGGCGGGTTAAGCGTAACACCACCCGCAGCATCAAAACCAGCAGCAGCTGCGTCTGAGATGCCTCCAGTGTCTAAAACGACCCCCTTGTCAGGGTTGGGAAAGGATCAACAGCCGGCCCCAGAGCTCGCCAAGCCGAAAGAACCATCATCGGCAGCAGTTGTTACCACTGGCCTCGAGCCGGCACAAAATCTCAAGGCGGACACCAAGTCCTTTGATTTTGGTGGCTTTAAGGGGGCTGGCGGTGCCTTAGGAGGCGGTGCTTCCAGTTCCTCTGCCTTTAGCTTCGGTAGTCTCGGCTCATCGCTGGGCTTTGGTGCGGCCGCCCCGAAATCTGATGCTTCTCCGGGAACAGTTGTAACGCCCACGGTTTCAACGCCAGCTGCTCCGTTCGGTTTGTTCGCTGCAAAGCCTACCACAGTGGACGACAGTAAGCCAAATCCCGCCTCTGGAGCCCCTGTGCCTGCTCCAGCCTCCACGGGTAGCGGAGTGGCCAGCACCTCGGATCCCATAGGAGGTCTCTTTGGCTCTTTTAACACTTTCAAGCCAAACACTAAGGAAACTGCAAAGGGTTAGTTTTTGTAATTACATTTCCCTTCTTAAAAATAAGTTTAAGAGTAGATTTGTCTCTTCCAGACTCCCGCCAGAAGCCAGCCAGTCTCTTTGGTGGCTCAACTACTGGAAGTTTCTCCTTTGGTGGCGGAACTGCCGACGCCTCGAAGGGACTTTTTGCCAGCATTACACCAGTGTCCGCTGGAGCAGAGGCGCCCAAAGCTGATCTCAGCGCAACAACTGCACCAGGTAAGACCGTCGACCCTTTGGCTGTGCCAACAACAGCAACCGTTACTTCAACCGCCGCCGCTGCTGCTACGCCGGCCCCCGCAGTTGCAAAGACCGCCCACGCTGCTGTTACGACAGCCCCTGCAGCAGCTCCGGCAGCCCCTGCAGCAGCTCCGGCAGCCCCTGCAGCAGCTCCGGCAGCCCCTGCAGCACCTCCGGCAGCCCCTGCAGCGGTTCCATCAGCT
Organism: Drosophila seguyi; assembly: GCA_008042675.1. NCBI lineage: Eukaryota > Metazoa > Arthropoda > Insecta > Diptera > Drosophilidae > Drosophila > Drosophila seguyi. The sequence continues at coordinate 146,512 of VNJU01006457.1, read as the reverse complement.
ACAACTGCTTCTGCCACTCCAGTGCCGGGAAGCACATTCTCCTTCTCGAATGCCTTCAGTAGCCTAAGTGCAGGATCCACATCTTCGCCGGCAACATCGATGACGAGCAACACTTCTACTTCGGTCTTTGGAGGTGGCTTTACAGCAGCCACAACAGTAGCGGCCGGCAGCCCCTTCCAGGCGTCGACAACAGCAACAAGCATTGCACCTGCTACCACTCCCGCTACCGGAACGTCACCCGCACCCACTGGAAATATCTTCGGCAATGTTCCCAAGCCGGAAGTAAGTGTTTTTGGAGCTGCTCCTGCTACGCCTGCTGCGGCAGCGTCTCTGCCACCAACGGGCCTCTTTGCCTCGGCGGCCATTAGCAATCCGGCACCATTTGGCACTCCTTCAACTGGAGCACCGGCTTCCGGCGGCAACATTTTTGGCCAGACCCTAAAACCGAGTGGCTTTGGCCAAGCGGCACCCGCCGCCACTACTGCCGGTGGTGGGGGCTCCATTTTCGGTGGGGCAAGCAGTTCACCTTTTGGTTCAAGCTCCATTTTCGGTGGCAGTAATCCACAGAGTCCGGTTAACGCGCCCGCTCCCGGAGGAGGTACTTCGATCTTTGGTCAAAGTGTCTTTGGCCAGGCGTCGCAGGCAGCTTCCCCGGCATCTGGTGGCAATTTATTCTCCAATGCCGGTGGCTCACCGCAGCAGCCGCAGCCATCTGCTTTTGGCGGCGGCGGTGGAGGCTCAATCTTTGGCTCCCCGGCACCCCCGACAGGACCGGCAGCTTCGGGAGGATCGATCTTTGGTGGCGGCAACACCAGCGGCACCGGTGGCTTTGGCTCCTTCTCGCAGTCATCACCGGCCTCAGGGGGCTTTGGATTTGGTCAAGGCGGTGCCGCTGGTTCAGTGGCCCAAACTGGCTTTGGAACTCCGCAATCGCCGCCGCAGCAGCCGGCGGCTCCAGGTGGTTTTGGAGCTAAGCCTGTGTTTGGCGGATCGCCGGCCTTTGGAGCAGGTCCCACCTTTGGCGGTGCTCCCACTTTTGGCAGTCCTAAGGGCTTCGGTGGCTTTGGCGGTGCTGGCGCTAATCCCGTAGCCTCGCCGCCTGCGTTTGGGGCAGCCGCGAAGCCGACCGAGGGCAACATCTTTGAGACACTCGGTGGCCAGGATTCGGGTCTTTCCTTTGGAAATCTAGCCCAAACGGGAAACTCAAATGCCCAGAAGCCGGCCTTTGGAGGGTAAGTAGCACATTTCCCTTAACTCTGCTGCTCGTAGTCACCTTCCTTGTCATTCCAGATCCAGCTTTATGAACTATCGTTGAGTCTGCTGTGTGAAATTTCCAAGATTTGTTTGTCCAGTTCTACGGTTCAATAAGTTTACCACTTAAAATTCTGTTAAAATGTAAAATTAAAATTTAATTAAATGATTAAGAAACAATTTCAATGCTTTTATTAGTTGGACTACATGTTACCCGTCATTTCAAATCCATTTTAAACATTGAATGAAGGGCTCTGGTGTGCCCAAAATGTATTTTCCAAATCGATATAAATCTGTGTTTATAAACAAATTTTTTGTTCAAAACATTATGCTTTTAAAATATTTAAAAATAGCTAATATGTCTGTAGGATTTATATATATACAGTAGAATCCGGTTATAGCGACATTCAAGGGACCGAAGATTTTACGTTGTTATACCCGGAAGACGCACTAACCGATAATACTTTGTATACAAAACAATGGTATGGGGGTTGGTCCCCAAGTGATCGAGATTTCGTCGCAATAACCGAACGGACGCTATAAGCGGAGTCGTTATAACCGGATTCTACTGTATATGTATATGCATATGCAACATTCTCAATGATTATAAACTAAATGACTCAGTCCCATAAATTCGGCGAATTCCTTGGAAAATGTTTAACAAGTGACTAAAAATATTAATGAGCCGAATTTGTATATGCTAAAATCTCGCACTATACTCGGCAAAGTGCTGATAAGCGGCTCTAGTAAATTCTTTGTTCATCTCATTCTGCTGCTGCTTGATTCAGTTACTTCCATTACTCCATACGATGCAGATGTTCTTATGGACGACATTGATCTCCGTGCTCATGATTCAAAGGAGCGCTGCTCGAATGCTGGTGGACCAGTGCGGAACTACCGTAGTAGGTCCAAAGATTATGAATGGCAACGATGCTGAAAGGGAGGCGGCCGCTTGGATGGCAGCCATACGTAATGCAGAGCAATTTCAATGCGGCGGCACTGTTATTCACAGACGTAAGTATTTTAAAATTTCCAAAGAAACCTAGCTTTACATAAATAAGAAAATAAATTGGATTTGTTTTCATTTTCAGGCTTCGTATTGACCGCCGCTCATTGCATTGAGGGTCAAAGCAGCTTGTGAGCAAACATAAAGCATATAATTTTTTATAAAGAAGTACATGTAATAATTACACTGTTTTCAGATTCGTAATTCTGGGAGCTTATAACAAATCGAACCCAACCCGAGAGTACAGTGTTAGCCTGGCGGTGACGCACCATGGATACAACAATAGAAATATGGATCATGATATTGGTCTGCTTAAAGTATCGCGGGATATTCAGTTTGGTTGTGAGTGTTGACTCGTCGATCGCCCCTGCTCGTTTATTTAGTTTTCCTCTCCGCAGTGTATGTTTACCCGATATGTATTGTCCTGGATCCTTCGATGAAGAGAAGAATGGATAACATAACCGCTTTCGAGGCGTATGGTTGGGGAAAAACGGAAAACACGAAACTCGACAGCGAAATCCTTCAGAAAGTTACAGTCTATCGCTTTGATCGCAGTAAATGCAATCAGTTCCTTGACAATAAACCTCCACTCACCTCAAACCAGCTTTGTGTTGGATCCTCGAATGGAGATACCTGCAGGGGCGATTCTGGCGGTCCCCTGACAAACAAGTTTCTTCTAAGGGGTACAGAATTGCAGATACAGTTGGCGATTGTTAGCTATGGCAAGAAAAGATGCGATGGAGCGGGCATCTACACCGATGTCTCAAGCTATGCTAACTGGATTGAATCGAATGTTTATCGATTTCAAGGGTATTCTCCAGGATCTAGAACGCCAGTATTGCCAGAAAATGTTCGAAATTCACAGGGCTCACGGTATCGTCCGCCCCCCGGATTCGCCTCGAATCCGCCACCGCTTAATGCTGGTTCACAGAATCGTCGTCCTCACCGGTTTCCAACACCCGGACAGGCAATGTTTTTGGATGACCAATGCGGTGGCGACGATGTTTCAATGAACTTGCTGGTAAAAATCTATGGAGACGAATTCGAGGGAAAAGGCGCGATGATCACAAGCCGTATGTTATTGCACACATTCCCGAGTGCTTGCTTCATAATTTTATTTTCTATCTTTATTGTGATTTTCAGGTTATGTCCTTACAAATGCCAAAGACTTGCCCGCAGATGCGTCCACTTTGTAAGTGTTTTCGTAACGATTTTGTATAGAACATGATATATTCTTTTATAGAGAGGTCCTAACAATTGATGATAATTCCCTTGAAGAATTGAAAGTCAAATCAATCATTAAGTATCCAGACTTTTCCGGCGGCTTCAGCCATAATATAGCCCTGCTTAAGCTTACCAAGCCGGCCTCGCTTTCAGGTAACTTTTGCCACTTTCCTGTAATAACATATTGTGTCTTACACTAATCGAGCTATCCCTTACAGGCAGAAGGAAACCAATCTGTATGCTCCTGCAGGCTAGGATTTTTCAGTTAACCATACGTTTTCCAATGGAAATTCGTCCTGTCGCTTTCAGAGAGTGTTCCGACAGAGTCAACCGTGAAATAGAACAGGATCAACTATGCATCGAAGAGTCTGAAATGACAAAGAAATGTGGCCATATTGGCGACATATTGGGGACAACGGTTTTATATAAGGGCAAGGAGTGGCACGTTTTATTCGGAATAGTGAGTTATTCATCGAATGGCCTGATCATACTTACAAATGTCATGAAGTATACCTATTGGATTGCTGACATAGTAAGGAATTATTGAAATCATATAGTTTAGGCATAAACCAGCGACAAAACCCACCCCTTAGACACAGAACGAGTAGCTTTTGGCGTATATAATGTCCTTAACTTTATTTATACGTACTTAATGCGAATATTTAATTTGATTAAATACAGTGACTATGTTTCTTTGCACATTTAAAGTAAGACAATGCGAAAACATTTTGAATGCACGTACCTAATTGCAGTTGTGATTTGTGTTGCTGATTTATTCGTTTTTGTAGTCTATGCAAAATATTTACAATTCACTAAGTTGTAGAATCATGCGTTGTTGTGCGTTTTGTGGTGTAAAGCTGGCGCACCTTGAAAAGCCACCGGGAAGGCCATCGCCACTGCATTCCCGACCTGCTTTATGGCAAAATCGAAACTAAGGGAGCAGAAATGGAGAGCACAGGATAGGGAAAAGTGCACAGAAATGGGGATCAGCTCAAAGATCTATCCTATATGTTCGACAACTTTTAGAGCTTGGAGTACAAAATATACACTTTCGGCTTAAAAGATACGGGTGATTATACGAGAGTAAGAAAAAACTAATATTATATATTAAGTTCAACAAGTCCGAAATAAAGTCAAACTTGAAACGGACGGACAACGAACGGACGGAGTACAGATGGTGGAGCTTAAAACGAACTTTAATTAAACAGATTGTGTGCCTTAGTGCTTCGGATCCTTGTTGTAATCCACGTAGACGCGCACCACCTCGCCGGAGTACTTGCGTTGCGAGGGCATAAAGTAAAAGTCGGGCGTGTCGGAGCCGCCGTTCTGGCGCGGATCATCCCGTGACCGATCGTAGCCAGAGTCACGATCTCGATCCTGGCGATGGCGACGCTCCTCCTCGCGCTCACGCTCTCGCTCCCTGTCTCGGCTGCCTTGCCTAGCGGCCCGCCTGTCGTGGGTGTAATATCCCGATGGCTGCATGCTGGCCGGACTCTGTTGGTAATGATGCGCCTGCCGGGGCAGCGAGTAAGCTCGCTCCGCGTACGAGCTGCGCGAGTAGGGTGCTCCTCCGGCGCTGGTCTCCTGAGTGACGGCGGCGGAGGAACGTCCGTTGGAGCGACTGCCATTGCCGTTGCCGGTGCCCTTGCCCTGGCCATTGGGACTCTCGTAATACATCTGAGACTTGCTTGTGGGCGAGTGGGACATGGGGAGAGTGGTCTGCTGGCTGCTCGTGGTGGACTGATGGCGGTGACGGGCCTTCTCCTTGGCCGTCGTGCTGTTGGTCATATGCTTCTCCTCCGTTTCGCCGTAGGGATCAAAGGCGTAGTTCGTGTTCGAGGCGAACTCCTTCCAGGGCGAGTTCTGGATAAGCTTCTCCTGCAAGCACAACAAGATATGTAGGCATCAGATTAGGGCGAAATATTGGTGGATTCTTTCTCAACCAGTCAGCATTTGGTGGGGGTGTCTTAGGGGTTTTGGATTTCACCAAATACTATGCAGATCGATTATGTACTACACAGAAAAAATGTATTGATCGCAAAATGCAAACTTTTAGTTATTAGAAATCCATATAGTTTTATTAGTATGAAATTTTGTAGATCGTAAATTGAATATCACATTATTTAAAGGACTTATATCGCTGGTTTATACGTTTCTAATAAGTTAACATCATATATGCTAATCGATTTCATTTTTTCTGTGTACAACTGCTCTGGAAATGTGTCTTGTGCCTGCGTTTAAGCCAAATCACTTTACATTCCTAACCAACCCAAGGTACCAGAATAGGCCAGGTTTAGAAGGAAGTCTGTTAATAGTTTGGGTAGAGTTAGGAAGACAGCTTGATAACTTTAGGTTTAAGAGCGCTACTCTTGGGGTTCGTGGGTTCGAATTGCCAATTAGTTTCAAGAGGGATTAGCATATAGCAAATGCTGACTGGCCAGGAGAACCCGATCACACAAATTAAACGAAAAATGCGAATGTGGATTAGGACACACTGGAAGAAGCACAGAAAAGAAAGATTGTTAAGGAGACAGGCAGAGAGCAGAGAAGTATAGGAGGAGAACAGAGATCACCGTACAGAGTGGCGAGGTAGGTGGGTTTGTATTTATTATTATAATTTTTCTTTGTTTTTTTGTTAGGTGACGAGGTGTTAATACAATAAACAGAAACCACAAGAAAATATAAAGTTTTGAATTACCCATTTAGATATAGAATTTTGATAAACGCACGCGGCATACACGCAGATACAGATACAGATTCAGATTCAGATACAGTACATAATCAAGAGGTTTCCGGCAATATTAAACTAACTAAAAGATGGCTTCAAATTAAATTGTAAATGTGCCTAGGGCAGCTGTAGCTGTGGCTCGCGTTTCAGGTGGATCGGGCAGTGGGATTTTCTATATAGTAAGTATATCTGATCTATAGATCGCTAGAGGGCTGATAGTAGCGCTGGTGCTGTCGCTGTTGGTACATGCGCCACTCTTCGGGTATCACGTAAACCAGCTTTAAACGACACAGGGTAATATATAAGGGTTACGATTATTAAGTAAGGAATGAAACTGGCCATGGCAACACAGAGAAATGGTGCTACTAATGCACATGTATAACATATTGGATTGACTTTTCAGTTATATTTCATAGGAATGCTATACACTAAATAATTGTCGCAATTAGACGATACTAGTAGCTTATAGTAAGCACGAGCTCGACGTTATCAGTACAATTTTCATTAATTCCAACAGAAATATATTCATTATTATTTTAATTGTATACATTGTGCTTTTCTTGGAAGCATATGTTACTTTTCCAATTGTTATTGCAATTGATATGATAAGAAAAAACCAATGTTGTCATACATTTCCTCTGTGCAGGCCGACCTAGTGCTGACCCACTAGAGTCTATTAAGAGCTCACTCACCTTGGTGTTCTTGCTTTTGCGCGATGTTTTCCAAATGGTGCAAAAGGCCTGGATCAGAGCGATGAGCACCAGGGCGGCAATCAGGCCCAGAACGATATATAGCCGCGTCTCGGAGAGATCGAAGAAGGAGAGGAGTGTCTCCTTGGCATTCGGCTCGGAGGAGCTTTTGTCTGCAAAGAGGTTTGACAGTTGGCATGGTGATACTGGAATTACTCAACCCTCAGACTTACATTCCAAGGCCTCAAAGTCGAGATACTGAGGATCCACTGTCAGTGAACCCACTCGTCCAGTGGCAATCTGATCCTTCAGGGCTGATCTAATCGCGTCGGCGTTCTTTTGGGCCGCTTCCTCGCCGGATTTTTCCACCGCATTGGTATCCAGGCTGTGCTTCTTCTCCACATCACCCTTGTCGAACATGGCCTGAACCTTGGCCACCATGGTACTGCCCTCTCTGAAGGTAGGTTAAATCAGGTAAGTATTATTGAAAGACCTTATAAGATTCCCTCGCTTTGCATTTACTTTTCAAAGCCCAATATCTCCGTCTTGTAATAACCCGCCAGGGAACCAAGGAAGCCATTGAAAGAGTCCGAAATGGTGGCTGCCAGATTGTTGAACTCCACGGTTCCAGGCTTGGGAGCTTCATAGGATTCACCCAAGTTCATGAGCTTGACGCCCACGGCGTAGACAAGACGACTGGGAGCCGGAGTGCTTGTGCCCACGAACACGGCCTCCAGTTCTGCGTTAATAATTCAAAACATTAAAATTTCACCTCTAATGGCATTCAGTTCCCCCTTACCTTTGCCACACGATTTGATGCAGACACGTTGCGAGGAGACGCTGGGCACCTGCTCATGCTTGCGTATCTTCTTGTTTACCACATTGAAGGCACCGCCCAAAACCGGGAAGAAAAGGTACAGGCAGTGATCGTCCGTGAAGGACAAGTCCTGCTCGTCGTTGCTAACCCGCTTGCGATTGAACTCCAGAATGGTCACGCCCTTTTCGATGCGCCCGGATGCGTTGTATATATCCTGGCGGTCGTCCAGCTTCGGTGGAGCATAGCCCAGCACCCAGGTGTCCATGAGGAAGGGTCTGCCGTTGCGTTTGTCCACCCAACCGATGATTGAGTCCGTCTGCGACATTCTCTGGTCATCGCTGAAGCCAATGCCGGTCCACGTCTCCGTGTTCGAAGTCTCGATGTGCCAACGCATCTCATCGCCCTTGCCGACCGTCTCCCAGCTGGCATAGTACTCGCAGGTGTGCTCTTGGGGAGAGCAGTTGGACGGATACTTCCAGTGGCCATAGCAATCGTTATCCAGGACATTTGTGCTCAGATCATTACGATCGGTGTTCATGGATGCCTTGTCTTTCTCTGTTGAAGGAGAGTAACAGAATTTAGAAATGGGAAATACTGAGTTGAATCCTATTTTAACTCACCAAAAAAGTTAATCTGAGTAACTCCGCGCTGCATCTGGTGTCCATGGTACTTCAGCTCATCCGGTTGATAGAAATCCTTGACAGTCGAGGACTCGGTCTCCAGTCCGGAGGCTGGGACATGCACATAGCTGCCCGGCTCTTGGCCCTTGGCCCAGATAACATGGGTCAGGGCATCGTCCAGAGTGTGATCGGTGGGCTCATTTGCCACCAGCTTCTTCCGGAAGATGATCGTGGTCACACCGTTCTCCTCGAAGCCCGTGCCCAAGGCCAGGTTGGACTTGCCGCCGTAGAACTCATCGCTGCGCGGAGTTGATCGATCACGGGTGTAGTAATCTCCCACCCGGCTGGCCAATCCGCGAGCTGCTCCGATCACGATGTCCGTGCAGTCCATGGGGTTAAAGTCATGACGCGGTGTGTACGCATTCAGACGGTACTTGGGTGATTCTGTGGACAATCAAGGGTTTAATTACTATATGCTACTAGCTTCTGGAGTCACATGATCCTCACCTGCGCCCGCTTCGCGACGCTGACGATCTGACTTGGTGCTGACCCGGTAGGAGACGCTGTGGGAGACGGAGGTAACACCCTCCTGGGCAAAATTTCCGGCTACCCTCTTGGACTTGGTGCTCTGCGCCTCGGACTCGCTCTTTGGCTCTGGCTCGCTCTTGGGTTCCGGTTGACTTGTGGGTTCCGGTTCGCTCTTGGGCTCCGGTGTGCTGTTTGGCTCTGGTTCGCTCTTAGGTTCCGGTTCACTCTTGGGTTCCGGCTCGCTCTTGGGTTCCGGCTCACTCTTGGGTTCCGGCTCGCTCTTGGGCTCTGGCTCGCTCTTGGGCTCCGGTTCACTCTTGGGCTCTGGTTCGCTTTTGGGTTCCGGTTCGCTCTTGGGTTCCGGTTCACTCTTGGGTTCCGGTTCGCTCTTCGGCTCTGGCTCGCTCTTCGGCTCTGGTTCGCTCTTTGGCTCTGGTGCAGCCCTCAGCTCGGCTAAGCGCTTTGGCTCTGGCTCGCTCTTAGGTTCAGGTTCACTTTTGGGTTCCGGTTCACTCTTGGGTTCCGGTTCACTCTTGGGTTCCGGTTCGCTCTTGGGTTCCGGTTCGTTCTTGGGTTCCGGCTCGCTCTTGGGTTCCGGTTCGCTCTTGGGTTCCGGCTCGCTCTTGGGTTCCGGTTCGCTCTTGGGCTCTGGCTCACTCTTGGGTTCCGGTTCGCTTTTGGGTTCCGGCTCGCTTTTAGGTTCCGGTTCGCTCTTGGGCTCTGGCTCACTCTTGGGTTCCGGTTCACTCTTGGGCTCTGGTTCGCTCTTGGGTTCCGGTTCACTCTTGGGCTCTGGTTCGCTCTTGGGTTCCGGTGCCGAGCTTTGCTCCACCGTTGTGGTCAAGTCTCCAATGTCCCTGACCAACGGGAAGTTCTTGCACTCCGGCGTCAGACCGCGCGGCCTCCAGCCCAAGCCCACCCAGGATGTACCGTTGACCTTGAGCACCACCTCGATTTCCTTCTGCTCCTCGAGCAGTCGCCAGTAGATGTGATAGTCGGGCGAGAGCTCCTTCTTCACGTAGGAGGAGAGGTCGAGGTCGGTGGTCTTGTACGGCGATCGCTTGTTGCATCCAATTCCGAACCATCCGAAGTTGCAGTAGCACTGCCGCCGGGGCAGCGAGGTTCCACCGAGATCCACGCACTTGCCCTGGACACCGCAGTCGGAGTCTGCGGAGCAGTCGTCCTTGTACTGGCACTGCGGGCCATAGAAGTTCTTGTCGCACTTGCAGCGAGAGGTGAAGTATTTGCCGTTGCCGGAGCAGGTCTCCTTGAAGTCCTTGCGCTTCTTGATGTCCACATCCGCGCAGGACCAGAAGCGATAGCTATTGGACCACTCGTCCGCCTGGCGGAGTAGCCGCAAGGTGCAGTTAAAGCACTCAAAGTCTCTGCTGATGCTCACCTGGTACGACTGAGCCCTATAAAGGGGAATAACGGAGTTTTAAAGGATTGCATATAGAAAAGACTTTGGAATCCATCTTAGCCAAGATTAGAATGGATAAATTATGGTAAGGATATGGATAAATAGGTTTAAGTGAGAGTTAACCTTAAGCAGTCATAGCAAGCTAAACTTACGTGACATCTGTTCGCACAAATTCGGAATTATTCACATGGGGCGTGAGGTCCAAAACAGGCCTATCAAGGGCATCCAATAGTTGCAACCGAAAGCCGCCCTGAAAATGTTACGATTATGATTATGGTTATGGTTGAGCCGAAACAATGACTGAGAACTTGTGACACGATGTCGTGCATCCACAAACATGGGAATCTCCGATCTCGAATCTCGGATCTCAGGGCCTGACTTTGACTGCGTGCATGTGAGGCAATCGCTCGAGAATCGCGAGAATGGCATGGATATACCCTCGGATTCTCGACTAATTAGTCCCCTCCGGCGATAGGAAACACAAAGGGGAGTGTTGTGCTCCCATTGCATCAGTGCAGAGATCTGATCCAATCCACTTACCTTGTGTGGATAGGCCAAATGCCAGGTGACGTTGAACGGCATGCCGGAGAGCAGCGTGGTGCGTATGGAGCCTGCAATGGAGAATGGAGTCGAGAAAATCAGAGCGTGATCAGTGAGCCGCTGATTACGGGTGACAGTCGCCGTCGAGGGCCATCTATTTGCCCAGCTCTAGCCGCATAATTAAATCCACTCCCCCTGGAGTTGGACTGGTTCTGCATTGCAAGGCAATGAGTGCACCTGCATCTCAGCCCCACCCTCCTCCCCCGGCAAATTGCACATGAGGAGGAGCTACATACAAATGTACATATGCCTGGCTGTGCCAAGACCCAGCCCCAACATCTTTGTGAACCTGCCCAGGCAAATTTCATACTCGTCTGTTGCATAAGATCAATGCGGTAATCTTCGCTGAATGCCGAAGCTGACCAGCTGTGAAAAACTTACAACCTGAATGGGCTCAATGGTTGGAGGGACAGAGCGTGGCAGATGCAGGTGCACGGAAAACAATTGTACAATGTCCAAGAAAAGCTTTTACAAGGATTTTCTTTATTTTTGTAACAGAAATACCATCTTAACAAATGTGTAAACAATTTCCCGAGCTGCTTTAAGACCTGTGCAAAAATTTACCCTACTATTTACAGATCCATTAGCTTTAAAAGTTAAAGATTTTGTACATTTCCGGTTGTTATGAGTTTGAAAATAATTCATTTAAAAAAATGGAACACTTTCCGAACCACTGAACCCTAAAACCCCAGGAGAATTATGTGGTTTTTGTGGCTAAAACTGAGTTAGTTTCTCTCACTGTGACGTTAGAGCTGATGAAGAACGGCAGGGGCTATCAATGGCCAGCTCGCACATCGTTGGCAGCCAATAGCCACCAAACGAGTCGCTAATTGAGGCCATTAAACGTTTATAGCGATCTCCGAAAGCGAAAGGAGGAGTGTCACTTTCCCGATGTCCCCGCGCTCTTGTCTTGCTTGTGCAAATAAGGAAGCTGAAAATTATGATTACTGCCAGTGCTGCTGCTGGCACGAGATCGCACCACAGTTAGCCAAAGTCTGGGAACAACATACTATAAACTGTATGGGCAAAGACCAGTGACCACTGGTCACTGGCCACTTGAATCACTCGATTCCCGCGCAATGGTCGTCGTGCAGCTGCCAGTTGGTCATCCCAATATGGTCATGAACTGACAGTCGAAGCAATGGACATGACGCCAAGTTGTTTTCGATACACCACCATCATGGGGTATATCATCCATTGGACGTGGCGGCTCTTGGAGTGGAATCTCTAGTGCTGGCAGGGTATTCTGCGGTCAGAGATACTACTTCTACGCTTTGGTTAAATGCCGATGCAGCTGCAATGTCCATTTGTGGGTCACCGGCTGCTCGGGAGTTCTTTTGTGCGGAAAACTCTTGATTTCTATTGCGCAACTGCCGCCACCGCCAGCGGTGGAGGAGAATCGGTGGCTCCGCTCAGCTGGAAACGAACAGGGCTTCCCCTGTTGGTTCTCTGGCTTTCTGGGCCACTGGGAAATGCAAATCAGTTTGAATCAAATCGAATGCGGATCAGGGCATTCTTAACATTTCATTGCACCTGACAGTCCCACAAAAACGACACAAACACAGAGACCTCACACAGCTACAGCTACAGCAGCTTTGGATACGGCTTCGGCTTCCCATGGCTTTGTTTTGACTCGAGACTGGGGGAAAAAAAGCCACCAAACCAGATCGAGAAATGGGTTAAGCGACTATCGGTGGATAAATCAAGTGTTCCCATTAATAAATCGAAATATCCATACAAATTATGCGGCCCGAAAAGGGGCGGCACCTGTGTATCCGAATCTGAATCGCGTCTGAATCCATGCACCAAATTAGCAGGTGTTTTCTCGGCCGAGTTTTTCACTTGGCTGTACATTTTTCACGTTCCTCATGGTGTCCGGTCGGCCGATCAGTTCGGAATTGTCTGGTTAATATTTTATGCGCCGTTTTTTTTCTTGTTTCGCTGCTCAACTCCGTCATATTTCCCATGAGCGCGCACCCCGCGAAAGTTGTTCACCTTTGCGTTTTGTTTTTGGAGGCTGCTGTAATTTGTACCTGTATCTGTGCCGCTGTATCTGAGCTGTGCCGCCGGTGGTTGAGCTTGAACTCGCCGGCATCGCCGTCTGGCCATTTCGAAAGTCCGTTCCGATCCCGTCCCAGCCCGCTCCTCTGCTCTGCCCTGTCGGATTCAAATCGGGGTTGGGGGCCGCCTCTTCGGCGGCAAAGATGCGCGTGAAATCGGTTTATAATTGATTGGAAACCTAACTAATTTGATGGTAAGTTGAATTCCATCGATCGAGATGGGGAGGTGATCTTCCCCCGAAAGTGTTGATTGAATTTGGAGCTCGAGGTTACCAAAAGGCGGTAGAATTTCAAAGAAGCCATCTTCTTTCTTTTATATCTTAGCCACGAAATTCCACACAGACTTTGTTTCTAGGAATTATTTAAATGTTGTCTAAGATGTTTAAGTTATTTAAATATAATTAAGGCATTGTAATTAATTATGATTATTAAGGAGAAGAGAAAAACTCTTTCTTTCTTGGCTATTTCAGTCTTATACTTTGTCTGAATCTCAGCTATTAAAAACTGCACTAAAGCGGGAAACGCAGCACTTTGGACATGCCTGAGACCCTGGGCACTCTTTTAATGGACGGCATTACATCACCCTCAGTGCTCCTCCAATCCCCTTTCAAAACCCCCCTCTGGGCAATTTGCTTGTTGATAGAAGAATGTTCTCTTGCATGCATTCTAATTGCACGAGCCACCCAACTGAACAACAGAATATAAAGGAAAAAACGGTAGCCAAATATGGTCGACGACGCCTCTCACGTAGCCGTAAACAAAGACTTCCGCAATAGTTGCAATGCACTTGGAAAAAAATTGGCAATACTGCTAAAAATTATTACTTTAAACCGGTATTTACTATTACCATAAACATTGGGATTTATTTTGGTAGCAAGACAGACAATACATATGTATTGTTTTTATTTAAGGGACTGCGGTATTTTTCGTGCTTTGCTGTAAATTTTTGTCTTTGTTTTTAAATAAATGATCTTCTTTTTCTGAATGTACAGTCTGCCCTGAGTTGACAAATACACTTCCCGACCGGCGGTCTAACGAAGCGTTGCACATGCGCCGTGGAGGGCAATAAATTTCAGCATTTCATGCCGGCAAGGCGGTGGAAAAGGTGCGGCAATAAGGGGGGGAGAGCAGCATAAGTAACGTGCCATAAAATTAATTTCGCTTTGGAAACCCTACAGTCCGCCACAAGTTGCAAGTTGCCACCGTTCGACTTTGTGGCTTTGGTTGCTACTGCCGCAAATTAACCTGACCAAGTGGTTAACATCTTGCCAGCTTTGGCAGCTGTCGATATTTGCCGGGTGGCTTTGGTGGCACTGCACAGCGAGAAGTTATAGCAACAAATTGGGATATTATTTTTAGTTTAATTTATTCTATTCCTTTGACTTTTCCCTCAGTGTGCCATTTGCATTCCCCAACCTGTTGTTGTTGCTTCTGGCCCCTGGCTGCTGTGGTCAAGGAGTTTCGCTTTAGTTAATTGCTCGTGACGTTGTCTTGGCCAGCCGCCCCCTAGGGGGCCTTCGACCGAACGAACCAAAACCCAACCCAATCCAAGTCATTCCTAGCCAGCCCAAGCTAGGCCAATCCAAGCCAATCCAATCCGATCCGATCCACTGCTCCACACTTCGCTCCACAGTAGCTCTGTGGCCTGGCTCTGGTATTTACGGCTGGGATGCAGATACATTTCAATGGAGGCATGTGCATATTCTGTGCTGGATATTTATGCATTCCCCGACTGCATTACGTATACGTAGCGAGCGGCTTAAATGTCACTTGTGGCCCGGCGCTCTCATTGATATTCTGAATGGCTCACACAAAGCGACATTTCGCTGCAGGATTTGCCATGGGGATCTTGGCCTGAAATATGAGTTTGGGTAACCAGTGTTACCCCGGTGATAAATGGCTCCGACTCGCTTTTGCCGCGATAATAAATCTTCGGTTATTGATATTGAATGTTGCCCAAGTCGGTGGCTTAGCTGACTAATTGACATTTGCATTGAGCTCTGATTGCTCTTCTAATTATCGAAACCGATGTTTTGTCAACCCCACAAATGGGTTGCCCAACCGCTGGCTGGCATCTCGACGGCTTGACGCTCGACTGGTGACACAAGAGGCGACCACAACTTGACCTCCATTCCAGTGTGCTCGGCAGACAATTACAAGTCGCGTCTTTGTGGCCATAAACAAAAAAAAAAAACAAAAACAAAACAAAAAAAGATCGACACGAAAACAAAGCCAAATCAAATCAAATCGTGTGCAGCAGACACAGCGCCAAGAGTCTCGAGTTGGAAAGAGTGTCAAACACGAACAAATTGAGATGGATTAGAGGAGGTTTGAGGCTGGGGCAGCCACAATGCAAACAAGCAGCAAGATGCTGCACAGAGGTCAGCACTCACTCAACCCAGTCCCCATCTCTGTCCTAGTGAACCACTTGCAGATGATAGAAAGGGCAGTCGCATCGCAGCAGCCACAAACACATTTAGCTGTCACTGTCAGATGCAGATAGAGATGCATCCTCGGTAACTCGCAGATAGGCGCGCGCAGGGACGTAGCGGAGAACAGAGTCAAGGGAAAGGGTTTTCTAAGTACATATAGCTTTAAATACCTGAAGAAGTCAAGATTGCCGACTGTTCTCCATCTTGTTTGATCAATGATTTCTATTTGTTTTCTTTTTCTTTTATTAAAATCTCCTGTTAACTTAGTCTTCCTTAAATAAATTCACACCATGTCCCTGGATAAAGTTGTTAAAATTTTCATCATGCCGTAACCGCGAATGCTGGCCGGGAATATTTCACCTCAGCCCACCGATCGCCGCCCGCCAATCAACAGGCTCTGCCCCCGGGCGACTTCTGTGTGCCGTAATGCACAAGTGAAAGTTTTTTCACTTGCAGCATGTTGCATTCCACTATGCCTCTCGTCGGCACATACATCATCATCAAGGCGACTAGTGAGCAGCTGCAGCAGAAATACACTCAGAAAAAAAGTTGTTAAGAAATATCTCAAAGAGTGTTTCTCAATTCCAAAGAACACAAAATTGCTAAAGTCTAAGTTAAATTTATTAAAAAATATATATATATATATATATATATATAAAATATTAACAAATATTTTGTACAGAGAAAAAGGCCCTTGAAACATAAAAAGTATATTTTTTAATCGGATTTGTTTTATAAATGAAAGTAACTCTAACTTTTTATAGTGCATTCGCCCCGTTGCAGTGGCAACTTGCTTGGCCAACTCAATACGCGTTTGGCAGGCTGCGGCAAAAGTTGTCATGCCCCAAAATGGGTTAAACGTGCCACCGGCCAGGTTGCGCTCCACGTTGCGTATACGCAATGTGTTCGCTTACATATATAATTAACAAGGCAAAGGCAAAATACTGCGAAATGGAACTGCAAACGAAATTGAAATTGAAAATGAAAATAAATAAAAATATGGGCAAAAGTGCCGCGCACAAAAATGTCGCTCAACGGGTTGTACACACACATTATCCGATACTTTAGAGGCATATATATACTTATATCCATGAAAATTGATTTGGCATTTTGATGCGGCACACGTGTGTGATCAGGTAACTAGTTGGCAGTTGGCAGTTGCCAATTACCAGCCATCTCAAGGCAATCGTCGGCTATAATTGATATGCAAACAGTATCGATGGGAAGGGAGAGAAAACCCTTGTGACCCCCCTTCAAAATCAAATGTCAAAATATTTTCGAGAGCCGCCGGAAAGGTGTGATTTTAATTTATTTTCGAAAGTGCATTTTACCACGAAGAGGCACCAAAATGAATATCATAATCATAATACTCATAGTTTCGGTGACCCAATTTTGTTTGTTTCTTTTCGATTGGGATCCACTCGCATTCATTTTGTTGTTGTTTTTTAAATGAATGTACACACGCACACCTGCCGGCGAACAAGTGAATGGCGGCTCGCTCGCGATATGCAAATTAATTGGTAACACTTTTCAGCCACAGCAACAACAAACATTGAGCAAGATGTGCCACACATAATAACAATAACAACAAGGCACAGGCAGAGGCATAAGCATAAGCATATGCATATTATGCAAGCGAGTGCAAAAGCAAAAGTTTTTCAGCTGCACAGTGCACGTCTCAAAATTATGAATACATTTGGCCACAGCAGTGCATGTGCGTTTCATTGGTGTAAAGCCCATTAGCAGACACTCGTGAATGACATAAATCGATCGAATTTCCATGCATTCAAGGTTTCTGTTTAGTATTTACAGATACAGTCAAGCAAAGACACATAAGAAGCTGAAAAGGTTATTTTTAATTTTAAAATGATTACTTTCAAAGCTGAAAAGTATTAATTCCTTGTATTTTACGTGCTGGTCTTAAAAACTTCCTTCAACATTTAAATTACTATACAATAATTATTCAACCTTTAACCCCGGAAATAACTGCCTCTTAAATTAACTCAAAAATTCTTCAACATCAATTATCCTTTTAAATAAAATTCGATATCTCAATTTTCAAGTGGCCCATCTAGTAATGAATTATTTAATATTTATCTACCATATCGGCTTTCGAAACGCACTGTACCTTGGGCAGTGCATGTGTGAATTGAACGTGCCTGGCCAATTACAGACGGGCAAACAAAGCGCACATAACTAGCCATTATAATAAGCCATAATATTATAATCGAAGCGTGCCATGGCAGACGAGCTGAATAAGCCAACTTGAGTTGGCCAACAATCGGCAATTGGGAAATGCATTTCCACTGGAGCTGGGCCAGCAGTTGCATTTCCCACGAACGGCAAAAAAAAACAGAAAAAAATTGTCAGCGATAGGTAAATGTTTTACACAGCAATGTCTTTTTATCAATTGAAAAGGTATTACCGAAATATATATATTTTTCTTAAATAAAGTAATAAATGAAGAAGCAATGAATGAATGAAGATAAACTCCTAAGGCCCCATAGAAAATCAAATAACAACAAATTTAACTCAATTACCACTTTGTGGGTTATTTTTAAAAATGTGCTAAACATTAAATCATGATTTTCGAATTTATTAGGATAGGAATTTTGGTGTTTATTTTTTGAAAAATTATCAAGCTATCAATGTAAGTGAATAAATCATACTTTAAAATATTCTTTCGGATAGACATTTTAAGGAACATTTTCACTAGTCTATACAATTATAGAATACATAGAATAATTCTCCTTAAAACATTCTCTTGAAATTTTTGTCTGTGCATATAGTATTTGGCAAAAATTGAGGTCAATCTCTAACTAACCAGGTTCCCAGATCCCAAAGACAAAGAAGGCGGAGCCGAAAAAAAAAACTAAACACAAGAAGCACTCACCTTTGGGCATGCCACATGGCGCCTTCGTTCGCGAGTTGTCCAGAAAGTCCAGATCGTATTTGCGGGCAGGTGGATAGGTGAGGGCCACGTGGGCCTCCGCTCCGAAGTTTCCGAGGTAGCAGCTCCACACGGCGATCAGCAGCAGCAGCAGCAGGGAGGTCGAAGCGAATCCGAATCCGGAGCCGAATCGGAATGGCGAATGTCTTGTATTATTTATAGACATTTTGTATGTTTATAATTTATTTCTTTACAATTTCTGGCGATTGTCGGGGAGTTTCTTTTCGCATTAGCACCGCGTGTCGTGTCTATTCAAAGGCCTCCTCCTCTCTATCTCTCGGCTTTTGTTCAATTGATTTTAACGGGGATTTTGGCGGTGTTTTTTGGAAATTATATAATTAATTTCGTTACAACAAATTGGCCGCACATTGCTGAAAGAAGGTAATTTATAGAAACATTTATTAGGCGAGAATTACATAATTTTTTTTGGAGGGGATGGTGAGTATCTGGCAGATGGATCTGTGAAAATGATTTATTGCATTGGCCAAACAATGACAAGGAAATTTCCCACTACACCATTAGTAGAGTTTCTTTTGCAGCTGAAAATTTTTCAGAAAGTGTCGAAAGATTCGTTTCTCTTTTTTTTATGTTAGTTATTTTTTCCTGCAGATTTTCATCACTGTGACAGGCAGATACCATACATCGATGACTATCCTCCGAGCTGAGCTGCGTGTGAAGCGCGGTTCAATGCTCGATCGGAATTACTATATGGTATGTACATCCACGAGTGTCTATCCAACGCCTTCGCAGAGTGAAATCGAAGGTCTTGCCGCGTTCAACAAACTAATCAAAGTCAATGACAGCTGTCCCCCTCTACTACCAAACAGCCAAGACTTTTTCAGATACTTAGATACACAGAACCAAAAACAATTAGCTTTTTATTGCCTAGAGAGATCTCAAAAATTTAAAATATTATTTTAACACTGCAATAAATTTTGATTTTAAGGTTTTAAACCAGTGTTTTATACTTTAAATGTTAAGTAAACAATGTGAAGTAAATATAAAATTAGCACATTTTATCTAAACATAGATCAGAAAATGGACTTAAGGAAGTTATATCTTGATATTCACCCTCAATCAACCTTTTCTTTCTCTGTACTTGAGCACTTAGACCAAAGTACAAGCCAAAAAAAAAGTTTGTCTAATAAAATGAAATAATTCAGTGGGGGCCCAAGCTACCTGCTCTTGGATTTTTCATAGCCCCCGGATACTAAGTCTAAACGACAACAAATGGCGTTGAAATGGGCGTAAAAATGTGGCCCGAACGGACCGAATTGTTTTGATACGGAAAATGGTGCCACAGTTTTGACAAGCAAATTGCATGCTGCATGAAATCTCTGTTTTCTTGCCCCAAAGATAAATCAACGACAATTGGTGTTAGTTGGTTGATTGGCGAATATCTCGAGAATGGGAACGGCCACTCCACTGCTCCACTTCTCCCAGTGACATCTCACTACGGTCGAGATCTTGGTCGAGTCGCGGTAATCACCGAGTCATTGTCCAATGCCAGACCCCCAGAAATAACTAGATTTATATATATATATATAAGATATATATAAACATTTTTATAAGCCATAACGGTAGCGGCCGCACCAACGACTTCCGAGGCAGCAGCTGCTGCTGCTGCTGCTTTGGGTGACCGCCTCGTTTGGTTTTGATTACTCCGTCGCCGTCGCCGTCGCTGACCAGCAACTGTCTGGCATTGGGAGCAGAGCGACAGTAGCAACAATGGTAACAACATCAGCAACATCGACTGTGACGACCACATGGCTTGACATTGAAGTCGCCATCGCCAAAGCCAAAGCCAAAGCTAAAGCCGAAGCAAAACAAAATCGAAAAGCATGTAAAAAATGTTAATTAAGATGAGGCAAAAGCACACACAAATGAAGTGGCATAAAACAAGTATCTGGAGCAGTCTCCGCGAACTGGGTTAGAACCACCTATAAGTTGAAAATTGGTTACTTTTTACAAAGAAATGGAATCAGAAAACAAGTTTTGATTTGCTTAAATTTGTTTGAAACTGAATATTTAAATAAGTTTACCAAAAGAAAGGTATTCCATTAATTATATGCATGTTATAAATTCATTGATTTAAGAAAAATGAAAAGGGAAATTTCCAAGGCATCTCTATGAGTTTCCTAAACAAACTTTTACATGTTTTCTTTAGTTTTCTAAAGCATCCAACAAATACTTAAGATTTTCATCTCAACTCAAACTTCAGCTACACTTGTAAAAAGTCTTAATATCCAGTTGAAAGTGATCCAATTTTGTTTGCAATCAAAAAGCCCACATTTGGGGAGCGAAAAACAGGGCAAAGTAAACTAATGGGGCTCAGCTGGAGACGAAACTGGGAAACTGCGGGCTCACAGCCCGCTGTTAACTCTACTAGAGTCTACAGTTGGCCATCATGAGTTGGCCAGCCAAATGTGCGGTTTATTACCCAACTGACTAAGGGAAAAGAGTTCAGAGACAGCTTTAGAGCCAGCTTAGGAGACAGCCAGGAGAGCCGGTGCTCAGGTTAGCAATTACTTTAGTTGAATTGAATTGCTTTGCATTTCCACTAATTAGAACCGAGATGTAATTAACGAGCTGGCTGACAGAGCCAAAGGCCAAAGCGAAACCTTTTCAGATGCGATTCACACGCAATTAAATTAAAGTCCTCAACTCGATTCGAGTTGGCTGAAAAGAACACTTGACTCGGTTCCTACGACATATCGATTATAGCTGCGGACATAAACATTTGGCCACGCTACTCATGTTCGATTCACGCTGCGGACTGGACTGGGAGTCGAGTGGAGTGGAGTCGACTCGAGAGTGGAGGGAAAAAATGCAGTCCAACTGGTTACGAAATATTCGAAAAGCTCATTCATGTTGGGCCTCAGATACGACGATTTTCAAAATACGCGACGGCGACTTCTCTGTGTGCGAGTGGAGATACTCAGGGCACCGGATAACCGGTTAGTGGCCCCAAAACAAAAATATATAGTCAACTATTATTGGATCGGCGATAGATCGATAGAGCCGCAGACTTTGGCCCACAGGCGGAGCAAGTGTATCGCCTCTGGCCGCTCCCAAAAAGCCCCGAAATAAGAGCCAAATTCATAGGAACAGGCGCTGGCATACTCTTGACCGAAAAGAAAAAAATAAATACTTGTACTTTGCTGGAAATATGCGCGCGCGCTCCATTTTCGGGCCAGCCAAATTAGAGAATAACATGGCAGCCACCAAAAGCCACGGCGAGATAAGTACAAAGTTGTTAAGTAAAAGAGCTGAAATTGATTTTAAATGGATGCGAGTTGGCCGATGGCGATTGTGTAATCATTTAGTGGCTAAAAGAGAGGAGCTAGGGGAAAATTGCAGAGGAGGAGAAGAGGGGAAAATGTAACAAATTGAAAACAAATCCTTAATAAATAAATAAATGGCTATTTCTTCCTGCTGGGTAATGGGAAATTGTTTAATCTTTTACAGATTTAGCTCAACTAGATAGGTACAAGAAAATTACAGAGATTAAGCTAAAGGGAAGCTAAGTATTAGGAAATTATGGCGGTATAAGGAACTCAAATTGTCTATTCACAACATTACTTAAGAAGTTACATAAAGATCAAATATATTTCAGTAAGTTAATTCATTAAGCTCAATCGGTTACCAATTTAGTTTACTTAATTTCAGAGAAAATATTTTCATAGGCAACCACCATAAAAGTTTATATTACTTAAACGATTCAGTCATATTGATGAGGAAAATTTCCCAGAGCTTAACTTTACAGAGATATTAAACATATTCAATTTCAAAAGCAATTTGTTTTCTATTAAATACGGGCTCAGTAAGACTCCCACAATTAGAGGGCTGAGTTAAAGTTCCTAAAGCTTACAAGCATAATCTTAAATGTTGATTAATATTTGCCAATTTGATTGTTAAATAAAAAAGGCAACCACTTGGAATTTGATTAGCAGCTAGCACGGCACACTAACTTTCTAATCGCGCCTTTTTGATGGACTCTTTCGTCGCACCAACCGGCGCATGGGTGATGTGTGGCTTTTGGCCAGAGGCTGTTAACGGTCCATACCACTGGCCACTTGATTCGAGCCAAACACAGATCTGAATGCTGTGCGAGTTGTGTGGTGCGAAAATCAGCTCGTCATGATGGTTATGCGAGTGCTGCCGCTGCTGTTTATGCCGTTCGACTTAAACATTTCGTTTGGATTTCTATTTGCGCGAAATTTCTCAACTCTAATGTCACGCACCACGAATTCGCCACCGAACTTGGAGCCGGGGAGTCGCCGTCGTCGTCGATAATATGTGATTGACAAACATGTGTGCCAAGTTGGCTAATTATAATTACCTCCAAGGTGCACAGAGAAAAAAAGAAAAGGAAATTGCCAAGTGCTGGATATTGAAACGATTTTTATAAGGGAACTAGCTGCGAAACTAGGGTTTGTGGTAAGCCTTTAATGTGTTGCAATGAGCGCTTCATCTACAAAATAGATTTTTTATGAGCATAATATTTTTACTGAATTACAATTGGATTGAGTTTAGTTTATTAGTTCATTTAAACTTCTTTTCAAACTAAATTAGTATATTATACGATCTATTTTCTGATCGTATAAATTCCATAATTAATCTCCCCTATGTTCAAGCTTGATTCCTCTGATTCCCCCTGACAAAAGGAGGCTCCAAATAATGAATGTTTTAAGTCAGCTCCCGCCTGTGGCTAGTGCTAATGATCGTTAATCAATTCCATTGGCGGAGTCCACATAGCGATGACATCTTCGGTTCGCAGTGAAAGTTGTCCCCGGTCCGGAGAGCCCAAGTGTTTTTCATTGATTTGTGTTTATTTTCTATTTCACCTTCGATTTCGACTCGGAATGCAACTGAGGAAAAGTAAACAGACCGTCACTTTCGATGGTTTCTATCAATTATGAAAATTGAGCCATCACCGAGTTGACAAATTATCCCATATTTGGATCTTTCTCTCTCTACAGATCACTCCGGCCTCCGCACTTCCGATTTGTAGATTTTGTGTGGCGGCTAATTTCAGATTTTGATTAGCATAGTGGCAGCATGTAGGCCCGTTGAACTGGTGCAGTCAGTTTTGGCTTCGCTTTCGGCATAAGTATGTATAGTATTTCGGAAATAAAATGAATTCACCGCTGCCCAACTTTCACAAGAACGAGCTACACGGGTTCCGGGCATGGGTCGCCCATGTCGGGGTCAGGGTGAATCCAAGGGTTAAGCCTCGTCTACAGCGAGCGTTTATTTGCCGTCGCTTTATGCTTGTTAAACTTGATCTCTAAACTGGCGAGAGCCACCCAGAGTAAGTACTTGTAAGCTTTGCCTATAAGATCTCACATTTCAAGCTGCTAGCAGCGTCGAGATTAAATGATGGCCGTTTCGGCTGAGTGGGCTTTTGGTATTAGAAGGCAGACAGGTTAAGAGGAGCTCGATTTGTAGTTGTTTTATTTTTGGTATCCCAACATTTTTGATACCCTAAAAACAGATCGTAAATGGTTAAACCATAAAAAACAATACCGTGTTGAACTTGATATTAAATGTATAAAATTGCTTATGAATATGCATGCATTCGGCGATATAAATATTCAACAATTCCCTCATTATATATATTTGAAAAATTATTAAACTGATCACTTGCTGTTGCGAATAATTTGCGAATATAAATTCAGGGTATAGCGCTTATCGCAGTAGTCACAATCACGTTTACAACGTTACTTTGGCCATAAAAATGGATTTTATCGAGACGTAAAGCGTATTTATAAACATTAAATCATTCGAGAGATGTGAAGTTACTTTGTGCCAACTCATCTCGTCGATAGCAATGACATACCCGACAATCGCAGGCGCATCCACCTGTTAATTTATTAATGAGTTGCAGAAACCTGTCCGCGAGCTTCACATTAATGATTGTAAATAATCTTTACAAAATTCGCCCAAAAAACGTCATCAACGTACAACTTTCGCGCACAATTTCACTGAATATTTTCATTTTGCCGAGTCTGTGTCAGATTCTGTGTCATTCGGTGGTTCAGTAAGCAATTGGCTAGCGATTAACATAAAAAATCTAAGGTCAGTTCGCGGACGTCTTACGCATTCCAAGCCGAGGCAATTGAATACTGCCCGTCCGCCGTCTTGTTTGTTTGATTTTGTTACGGTCTTTTGCGTAATCCGATGTGCGATTATGGCCATTTACACGGGCTGCCTACAAACACGCGGCATTGAAAACGCACGCGGCTCAAATGTTAATTTACTTGGGCTCGATACAAAAGACTTAGGCAACGAACGCGCAGCATCTCGGCATGCGGAGCGTACATATATGTATGTGGTCAGCGTAAACAAAATAATAAAAAATTCAACTAACTGCCATTATAAATAATTTGGCAAATGAATGCGAAATATTCGTTATAAAACTGACAGTATAGCCGAAATATTATTCAGGTTTGTGAGCCGAACAAGTGCACGGATTACAAATTGGTTTTCGGTTCGACTTTGACGGTTCAAATTACTTCTGAAGAGTCAAGATGCGCTTCAAGGTTGCCCCACCTGTGCTGTACACATATACATACGTATATATATTTCTATATATTTCCAACCAGTTTGTTTAGCCAAGTGCCAGGTCCCCCGTCCGCCCTCGACGACCATTAGACAAACCTGCCCGACGACGACGGATCAGATTCTGATTCTCGTTTCGTTTGCCCTCGCGCATTCTCACTTTTTGTTTTTAGTTTTCTTTAGTTATTTGTTGTTGATGGATTTTTCGTTATTTTTGTTTTTGTTTTGGCTTTTTGTTTCAAGCTGTTATTTTTTGGGGCTTATTGGAATTTTTTGTTGTCTATTGGACGGACGCTGGAATTTGCCGTGTGTAAGTATGTTAATAATGGAGATTTATATGAGTGGCAGTAAATACTTTTATAATGCCTCTAAAAATGATATGGGCGAGAATCTGCGTGGTGTGGGTAGCCACAGCGACGCACACCACACACTTATGTATGTGTGTATTAGATGTTAGACTTGGATGTGGATGGATGTGGTGGTGGATGCCATCCGGTTTTGGCCTTTGCAGCTGGCAATGCTGCTCGGCTGCATTCCGGGCATGACTAAGACCAAGACCAAGAGAGCCGCGAGTCGCGGGTGTTTTGTTATTACCCTCAAGGTCACTTCTGGCCCGGTCTCCATTATGCTGGCGGTCTAATCTTGGCGAGACATGGCGGTTTGGTCAAATCGATTATGCACAGCAAGAAATGTTGACTGATAATAATAAAAGGATACTTTGGGTTAATAAAAGAATTTATTTCAACTAAAAAAATATTTCGTTTTCAACATCTTTTTCTCAGTAAAATATTTGGGAATATTTGCATTAACAATCATTGCTGAGCTTAGACAGAACATTTCAAATGAAAAACATACTTCCGAATATTTTCAAAACCTGTATCCCAAATATAATAATCAATTAAATGGCATTATCCATTAGATTCCATTAATTGTTCTCTATGTATCCACACCTAGATCCTAGTCTCTCATCGCCTCAAGAGGTCAATCATTAGACAGGTTGTTGGCTAAGCGGCTTAAATGGCAGAGGGACAAATAGCAAAGAGTTATCGAGGTGATGAAAACAAAGGGGATTTAATTAGATTCCGTCGCTGGATAAGGTTGACTAATGAAAGCTAAGAAGTCTTCGAAAAAACAGGTGACTCAGAGAGCCGCAAGCTCGAGACATTTCTCTTTATTCGACCGTGATTAATGGACTTACAGAGCGTATACGCGATTTCGCAGATTTTGCCATGTATTTTCGACCATTCTTGGTCGATTCGGCGGGTCTGGGCTTTTAGAAATGATCTCATCTGCCACAGAACTATAGAAAAGAATAGAATATGGCAGCCGCAGCCGTCGCAGCAGCCCACATCGATCTCCGGAGAAACAATCCCCAAAGCAGCTGTCAGCTGCCAAACGGCCAAACGCCAAACCCTAATATGCAATAAATTATGCCTGGCACTGGCGAGTGCGTGCGTTTGTGTCTTTAATTACAAAGGTTTCTTGCTGAATTTCACTTTTTTCCATCATCCGCCTTGGCATGTGCAGGGAATTTCAAAATAAGTGCCCGTTTGCATTGCCAATTCAGCGGGCATTCCTTTTGCTACTTTTTTCCCCATCTTCCTGCGCAAAATACAAACACACGGACACTCGTGGACACACCCTCAAGGAGAATTGATGCACAGGAAAATATGTAAGGAGGTTTTTCCCATATTTATACTCTTTTAGAATACTACAATTTTACCCAGAAGGTTGCATCGGAGTAAAATAGTCATTTCCGACCTTGTAAATCATATATATTATTGAACACCATCGATTAAGCCATGTTCGGAAGATAATCGAAGATAAACCAAAGATAGCTTCCTTCCTTGTCTAGTATAAGGAAAAGGTATATATCAGAAACCCTTGGGAGGAATGTTTTTTAAAATCTTTAGTCATTATATATTTTCCTATTCTCAAACCCTTTTCTTAGTGCAAAAAAGAGACATTCATATGACGCACTGGAAACCACAGTTCCTTATTTTGTAGACTTTTTTCCAGTGCAAGGAAGCGACATTCCACGAAAGCTTACCTGAGGAAGAAGAACGAACCGCAACGGCGGCGTCGAAGGCGGCGAATGCAAGAGGGACTCCAAGAGATGTAGGCGGCGATAAGTTACGAAAAACGCAAGCGCACTGGAAGATCCGAATCGGAATCCCAGAGCAATTCCAACTCCAGCCACGGAGCTAATCAAAAGTTACAACACGCACGCGCTCCGCTGGATTGGAGTGGGGAGCATTAACAAGAGGACAGGGCTAAGAAGATCGGGCGGCGGGGGAAGACCCAAGACCCAAGACCGAACACCGAAAACCGACAACCAAAGACCACGACACACACGATCAAACTCAAAACAATGCAGTCGCGGCACTTTTAACGTTCTCCGCTGATGATGATGCACACCGCGCAGTTGCAATTGCAATAATGGCAGCGATTCCACTTCCAATTCAAATTCCAATTCCGATACTTGTTCCCCGTGTGTGGGTGGGAGGTGATGTGTTAATCAATCAGCCAACGAGCATCGAAGGTGCACTGTTTGTTACAATATTTTTTCAATATTTTTTGGCGGCTCTTCTATGGCCAGTATATATATATATATATATATATAGGATTGATTGCAACGGCGGTACGTGACTGGCGCGCACTTGCACAACGGCGACGGCAACGATCCGGGGGATCCACGCTCCGGCAGATCCGACGTTCGGACTCTGACTCGTAACTCTGACGACACCGCAAGGCACTCAGCAGGAAATGCAATTAGCGGTTTTCAAGAAGACCAAGACCTCGCGTCCGCACTTCCCGATCGAAACTGAAGATCGGAGCGGGCTTGCAGGTGAGGCGATGCGAGCTCGAGGTTCCAACTGGAAGGTAGTGCTGCCACTTGAGTCATTTTCTGGCTAAAGCAAGTCCAGCAAAGAAAGCTTTTAAGCCGCAATTCAATTCAATTTTCCCTCACATTTGTTTAAAAAATTGTTGGTTTTAAATTATAACCGGTTATAAAATGCGTCTGGGACAGTTCTGTTTTGAGTAATTTTCAAAATCGGTTATATTTGGTTTTAAAATTCCTGCAAGTTTTTTAGGAAAAGTTTTTCTTAGATCTGTGAAGGCTAAAAGCTTCTGTAAAACTTATGTTTGTCCAAGGTTGCCAGATTACAAAAATATAGTCCCATTGCTTTAAAAATTTTACATTTTATATAATTAAAATTGTTAAACCTTAAAGACAAATTAAAATTTTTAAAACTTTTTTAATTTGTCTTATTTTTATAACAATTTAAATTATTAAAAAAATGAATACACATTATTTTGTCTGCGGAACATGACTGTTGATGATAATCGAGAGTTGTATACATGATTTATACGGTGGGGTATAGGTAGATTACTGCATGGCAAACTTGTGACTAAAATTATAATATCCAAAGAGGTAAAATTTCTTGGTATTTTTTCCGTGATTGCTGCAGATAAAACCGGAAATTGTTCTGATCAATGGTGTATAAAACATCATTATTAAGCTTACAAATAATTGGAAATTGGAATTCCATAAACCATTTATATACATTGTATGACAGTTTAAACAGTTTATTGGTCTCTATTAATTAGGGGAAGTACAATAATTAA
This sequence comes from Drosophila seguyi, assembly GCA_008042675.1. Taxonomy (NCBI): domain Eukaryota; kingdom Metazoa; phylum Arthropoda; class Insecta; order Diptera; family Drosophilidae; genus Drosophila; species Drosophila seguyi. Next base: position 117,993 of record VNJU01006457.1, on the reverse strand, counting down.
ATTGCAATAAAATCGAACGGCAGAAGTTCTTTGATTAACTAAATATACCAAAATCACCACTTAGAATATATTTACATAAACTTTTAGATCCAAGACTGGTTTATTATGCGTTGAATAAATGCTATGCACACAGTAGTATCCATCGGGAACCGGTAGAACCTTGGACAATCTATGATTTAGATAGTTTATCGGCAATTTGTCCACATAAATGTCATGCTAAAACACAATTCAGTTTAATGGATCATTTAGACTAATTAAACCAAAACTTACATTGTAAGGACAAGAGTGCAACATGTTCGAGTAGGGGGCAAAGAGCTCGTAAAAGAATTGAATTCTGTCATTCTTTTGTCCAGTGAGAAACTTGCAGGCGTCCAAAGTGAAATTAAAAAGAAAAGGCTTATAGCCATTTAGCCTCTTGAGCACCTGAACCCGGACCTAAAATTAGGTGTTGGAATACAGGTTAAAACTTAATTATCTATCGAAAAATACTAACCATAATATCGTCTACAGGGATCTGGTAGATCTTTGTCCTAATTGTTAAATATTTGTATGTCCGATTCACCGATTTCAGAAAGCATTCTTCTACATCCATAAATGACTTGTCTAGGGAAGTACAGTTTATGTTGGCGAACTCGAACCAGCAATGGACCTGAAATATTATTTAGTAAAAGGGTCTTAAGGCTTTTGAATTACCTACCTTGCTCATGGATAGTGACCATATTAACAGAAGCCACACTGATTTCGGATTAAACGCGATCATAGCTCAATGTGTATTAAAAGCTATTACACTTTTATGCTCGCTAAGCTGGTTTAATATTGGGTAGGCCCATTATTTATATCTCGAAGCGTGAAATTGTTCACTTATGGGTATTATTTATACACACTTCATTAAAGTACTAATTCTTTACTCGCTCACTCGACACTCGTTTTTACTACGTTTATTTATTGAACATGAAATCCCTAAATTTATAACTTTTATCTATTTTATACTCCAAAGCTATACCTTATGTATAACTCACTCTTTTTCCCAACCAGATTTTTAATTTCCCCACACAATGCTCTCAATCCAGTCGGTAAACAGGTGGACCTTGGTGTAGACGCTCGGCAGTCCCTGAGTTCCGCATACCAAGCCGTATGAGACGATGCCAATTAATTGCTTGAGGCACGGATATAGCGGATGCTGCACAAAAATGGGTCCGCCAGAGTCGCCGTTACAGGTATCCTTTTCGCTGGTCATTGATCCAGCGCAGAACTGAGTGCGGGTCTCAATGCCGAATCGCAGTCGTTTCTGGCACTCGTCGTCACTGAATCGCTGGAGACTGACCTTCAGCAGGTGAGTGGACTTCACACCGTCCTCGGTGAATCCCCAGCCAGCGGCTGTCACCTGCTGGTTCTCGTTCCCGGTACTTGGTGGCAAGCAGACCGCCGCCACATAATCAGTGAAAATTGCCTCTCGATCGAGCTCGATCACTGCAATATCGTTTTTGGAGCCGCGCTCTTCGTTATCGTCATCATAACCCGGATGCACCACATAGTTGACAACTCGAAAGTCCTGCACCTCTGCATCATCAGTGGTAACGTCATAATCCAACTCACCCAGACGAACCACAAACTTTGGTGAGTCAAAGTTGGGATCCAACCGTTGAGCCTTGTCTCTGAATTTAAAGATATTTAATATTTCATAAATATTTTAGAGCTACTTACTCGTCCGTCTCGAGGCAATGAGCCGCAGTCAGCACAAACTTGGGATGCACTAGAGAACCACCACAGTCCCAACTCACAGCGGACTTGTTAAGCCGCTTGGTTCCAATCAGCGCCATAAAGGGGAACTCCCGCCCAGAGGCCTTTGTGCCGCCCACAATGAATGGCGTGGAGCGACAGGCTTCCCGGGCCACATTATACTGCTTGCACTCTAAAAACGTTTATAAAAATAATGATCAATAATGGGAACTATAAATACTGACAAAGGTATTTACGCTTCTCGAACGGCCTCGCCTCCTCCACAGGCTTCAGATTCTGGTGGTCCAGCGGTATGGGACAGCAGACAATGTCGTTAAACTCATCGCAGAACTTCACGTCGTCTCCAATCAAATGCTGGTTGTAGAATATCACGGGACAGTCAGTGCCAGTAAGCTCCTTGCACTCGCCCGTCCCATTGTCGCAGTATTCAGCCAACACGCCGACTGAACCCAGCAGTACCAGCATCCATTGAAATCTGGCGAAAACATGCATTGCTGAAGGCTTTGCGGACAAAACTGAGAGCATCAGATGAGGCTGACTAGATCTACCTCAGGTGAGCATCGACACCGAGCTTTAAGTTTAAGTAAAATTCTCATTGGGAATATAAAGGCACTCCGTTTGTGATTCACCAATTTAAGCTTTTGATTGAAGAAGCCAGTAAAAGAAATAAAAGCTCATAGATTTCAAATATGTTTAAAATAGAAAGGGTTTTTTTCTTTACTTTTTGCTTAAGTTATCTGAGAACGTTTACAAAGTACATAGATACAATGATACAATAAATGCAAATAATCGGTACTTAACATGGAATAAAGCTACACTTATATTAAGCTACGGCAACTTGCACTTGGTTGGAGAGTCTGCCTAATGTCTGTCTAGTTGTGGCGCATGTTTTGCATATGTTGCTGTTGTTGCTGCTGTTGCTGCATGTGTTGGATGTACATTTGCTGCTGTTGAGGGTTGCCACCGCTGCCCAAAGGAACGCTTGTGGTTTGCATTGTATTCATCTGTTGCTGCTGCTGTTGTTGTTGCTGTTGTTGTTGCTGTTGTTGTTGTTGTTGCTGTTGTTGTTGCTGTGGGGATTGGTTTTGGCCCGATAATGCATTGCTCTCGGCGCTAAATGATAGGGAAAATGTCTTGAATACTGCATTCTATTTTATCCACACACTTCTTACATCTTTTCAGTGTGAATATCCTCCAAATTGAGATGTGTTATGAAGCGGAGTCGCTTTTGCAGCAGAGGACGCAAGCGCTTAATTATGGCCTCCGACTCGTTTTTGATTATGTTACCCACGTGAATGTACTTGATGTGATAGCTTTAAAGGGTTAAGAAGGTTAAAAGAGGCATGGACTGCAAGCACTTTCCATTCACTTACAGAAAATCACATATTTGGTCCATGTAGATCAGTGGTTTTGGCCCATGATGCTTGTCCACGATCTCCAGGATCTCGTAGAGCAATACGGCTATGCCGGCCACCGCATTCGGTTTCTCCAATTCAATTCTCTGGAGAAAGGGACCAAACACGTGACACAGATACAGCAGCTGCTGCTCGGTGCGCACGCAGGGCTTCAGCTTCTCCTTAATATATCTGGTCATCGCCGCCAGCTTGAAGGCTCCCATGTGATGGAACACAGAGTGCGCCACGGCCAAGACAGTAGCATAGCTCTTTTCCAGCATCGCCTCACGCACTGTCTTAAAGTTGAATAGCTCAAAGACACTGAATCTGTAAGTCCAATTAAGCATATTGGGTGTGTTGAGCATATCCTGCAGCCGATCGTAGATGCCACTCCAGTAGGGCTCGGGCAGGGCGGCCAAGACGATGCCCACAGCATTGATGTAGCTGTGGATCTCCTTCTGCGGAATCACAGCATAGCCGTTGATTATCACATCGATAATATTGTTGGCCACCACACCAGGTGCCACCGGCAGACCCAGCAGCTCCACGCAGGTGACATAAAGCGCGTGGGTTGGGGCATTGGGGTACTCATTAAAGCGCCAATCCGTAGAATATAACACATTCTTTCCACTGATGGCTGTAACATGCAACAAGAAGGATATAGCTTAAGACACAATTAATTAGCGTTTAACTCACTGTCTGCCAGGCGCCGGATCAAGCTCATATAATAACTTAGTTCGGGCGTCCAATTAGTTTCCTGGGTTAAGTACGCCTTATATGGCTCGCTAATGCTCCAGTTGGGCGGCCGAATCTCACTGAAGGCACCAGTTATGGCGTGTACCTGGACCCAAAATTAGTTACAGGAATTTTATATTTAAGACATAAACCCATACCAGTTTCTTTTTCAGCGCCGGCCGGTCGCGTAAGATCCGCTCATAGTAATGCAAAGTGTTGAACAGATATGTAATGGGTCGATCTGCAGACGGATTGTTGAGTATTTGAAATGCTCAAATAGAAGGTATCATACACGCACCGTGAAACTTGTACAATATGCTTAGATGATCCAGTATAAAGCCGAGAATCTGATGGACATTCGTAATGGTCAGTTCGATGAATCGATGTACCACCACATCCAGAACGGGCAGAAAGCGCAGGCAAACGTTGCTGAAGTAAACGGGCAGCGGTATATGCGAAGCAGACTCATCCAGAGCAAACTTCTCTGGGTACTTCTGGTGGAAGGATAGATGCTTGTCCTGCCTGAAGGAAAGCTAGTCAGTCGAATCGTATTTTTATGTTTGTAAGACCACTAACCAATTGCTTTGCTTCCAATGATCGGGATTGTTGTCCTTGCAGAACTCTTGGACGCGATTCCTCAGTTCGCTAGCCTTCAACAGCAGCAGCTGAATGATCAGGAAACAGACCTGAGCCTCATTACCCTCGTGTGTTCGCAGGGCCAGGCAGAGCATAACCCTATCGATGGTTACAACATTGAACTTCCAGATCATGTTGTTGATCGTATCTACGCATTTGTGGATGAAGTCACGGCCATCCGACGAGTTAGCCACCTCGGCCACCAGATAGTCACAGAATTTTCGCAGATGCGTGGACAAAGCTCGCGCGCTGATGCCCTCCAGGATCCTGAAACAAAGAGCATAAAGGTCGCGAATAGAAAGAATCGCATAGCTACCAACTTGTAAGCCACTGGACTGATGTTCTCCGTCTCCCAGATAATTTTGAAGAGCAGGCAAAGGAACAGTGGATTCGTGGTTGGTCGCAGGAAGTGCGCAATGATGTCGTTTTCGTTGGTCATCGACGTCCATGTACGGTACTCCTCCTCCACGGACTTCTTCAGCTGCTGCTTGTTTTCCGGCGGCTGGTTGTTCTGCGTGAAGTACTCATTCAAGGCGGGTGGGAAGCATGCCAGCGACTGCATGGGCCACGAGTGTGGCGTGTGCTGCATGATATTGGACAGGAAGTCTTTGCACCAGCCCTGCATCTCATCCCCGCCGCCATGGACATGCATGGATCGTGCTAGTGTGAGGATGAGCACTCGGTTTAGTTCTTCGCTTTCGTTGGACGCCACAGCTCCAGGTGACTTGTCGTTGAAGTAACGCGAGAACTGCGGCTGGAACTCCGCCGAACCAATGCTAGTGATCAGTCGCAGGGCAGTGGACTCAAAGCTGACATAGGGTAGGCAAAAGTTAACAAAAGCAGCCTATTTAAGATTCAAAACAAACTCACCATAGATTGAGCTGCATCTTGTGGGTATGCGGCACAGAGGAAATCGAGTGGAGCAGTGATAGTAACTGAACACGATAGTGGGTGGGCACATGGTGCAGGCGATAGGAGAACATCTCCATCAGGGTGTGCAGCATGGGCCAGGCTTGGTGCTTAAACACCGTCGGCATCAGTTGACCTGCATTTGGGAAGTTACGGTGATAAAATAGCACGTCAAAACTATATTTATTCTATTACTCACTCAAAAATCCCTTGATGCCAAGTGATTCGATTTCCGTGTAAACTAATAACCTCGCATAGGTCTCCAAAAGCGCCGCCGCTGGCACTTGTCCCTTGGTCTGGGCCTGTTTTAGCATCTGAGTGACAAAACTGTGGATAAGCGACATCTTGCTGTGCACCGTCAGGCTGTCCAGCACTGTAACCGAGAATGTAACAGCTGGTATCTGGGACCCATTTGGTGATTTCGAGCTCCCATTAAGGGCATCCAACAGCAGGCCCATCGGTCGACCAAAATACTCCTGATTCGTGGAATATGCATTGCAGATGAGTATGATGCGAAAGTCGTTGCCCATGGTCATGTTCATCATTGTGTTGGGTGTGACCACGTGCTGCAGGAAGCTGCGAGGAACAGAAGCAATTAATACAGCCATAATTAGGGCATGCAAATATTTCTTACTCATAGTGATTCTTAAGCGCGATAGGCAACGGCCTTGTGATGTTCATGTTCTCCACTCGCGCCTTCTTCATCAGGTGGATCCATACACAAATCGGAGCCATGCTGCGGACCATCGAGGATTTGTTTATGTCCGGCAGCTTCAGCGGCTCCAGTTCAGGGTAGAGTAGGTCAAACAACCGGAAGACGGGCAGGAAGTTTGTGATCTACAAGGAAAGGTTTTTAGAGAATTTTTTTCTCTGAGCAAAGGCATTAATATATATCCTACGGGATTCTTCTGAATGCTTCCAGAGATGAACTGTAAGAGGATCCACATCAGTTGATCGCGGCCCTTGCGGAGCTCCAACTTAGAGAGCTGTAAAGTACAAATGAAACTGAGATTATCATGAAACTTACATAGGTTTGATGAAAATTACCTTCTCGTGCAGCGCCAGCACAATGTGCATGAAGCTCACGAACTGGAAGAGCACAAAGTAGATCAGCTGTGAGGAGAGATGCAGCCACACCCACTCATACGGTGTGATCTGCTCGTCTGACGCATTGAAGCCACTGCCTGCAGTGGCATCAGTCGCCTCCGTCATCTCCATTGCCTGGACTATGAGGTTAACCAGCTGCTCTTCCAAGGCATTGTAGCGCTGCTTCTGGTGCTTCTGCAGGTTAAGCATCTGGGAGACCATCTCACGCGAATACGGCTGCTCTAGAACGTAACGGAGCAGAGGCTTCTGCTCCTCCAGCAGCTCCGGCTCGTACGGCAGGCTGCCTTTGAAGTTAAACTTGAGAGTGTTGTGGTCCAGGCGCCACGAATTCATCATGTGATCGGCGTAGCCGAAGTGCTCCACAATCGGCAGCATGCTGGGATGCCCGATGATAGATACCATCTGGGCCGTGGTGCGAAACTCCTCAACGAAGTCGGTCATTAGCCGGTTGAGCTTCCAGTGGTAGGGAAACGGCCGCATAATCTCGTTGGCTATAAAGTAGGCAGGCAGCAGGCAGTTGTTGCGGTCGAAGATAAAGCGCAGGATATCCTCTACGGCCAGTAGCTGGGGCATGTAGGTGACGTTGACATTGAGCGGGAACCACTGTGCCTTGTCGCGGCACACCTTCATGATTTCACGAACGCCCTTATAGTCCACCTGCATGATTACTCGCTTGATCAGCCGGAAGCTCTCGATCCAGAAGGTCTTGTGTTCGAAGTCTAGTTTCTCGCAGAATAACACCTTGTCGCACAACATCCTCGCGGTAATAACGTGCGAATCCACTAGTTTGACCAGAGCTGCCATCAGCACCTTCATATGGTAACCGGAGGCGCCGGCGGCCCGCAGAAGGTACTGTCGGAGTACCTGGTCCCGGTTCTCCTGGGGCACATTTCCGAAGGCCGTGACTGAAAGGGAAGCCTGTTCTTAGCAACACCAGAATTTTTGAGATCTGGTTACGTACCCAAGTCATTGGCAAAGTTGGTGGCCCGTTCCTGCTCGCCATTTGGCTTAAAAACAATGACGCTCACAAACGCCTCGTCAATGGAGTCCACCTTCTGCAAAAAGTAAATCGGAGAGAGCGTTATAAGCACTAGAAGGTTTCATCCTTATCTGGCCTTGTGTATTACCAGGAACTCGTTGACGGCGTCAAGAACTTGTGTATCCGCATCCATTTAAACGTTTTTTCTCATTTCTGGTAGAGCATAAACAAAATCGCGTCCGCAGCCGGCGAGGAACAGTGTTACCAGCACATTTTCGGAATAATAATCTATATAAGGTTAGCTACAAAGTAGCTAGAAAAAGCTATGGATATTTAGGGAAATATTTGTTGGGAAAATAAAGAACAAACATTATTAATTTATAGGTATGAGTATGATTTATTATAAATAAGATATTTTTAACAAAGCGTTTCCATAATAAAATAATCAAGTGACAGCACTGATTCCAGCCGGCATTGGCGGAAACCGGTCACACTAACATTAGAACTAACAAAAAACTAGTTGATTTATCCGTATTTTTTGACCTAAAAACCATGAAAGTGCTAGTGACAGGTGGCACCGGCCTTGTGGGCAAAGCCCTGCAGACGGTTATCAAAATTCAGGGTCGCCAGGACGAGGAATGGTTCTTTGCTGGCTCCAAGGACGCCGATTTAACGTGAGTAATTCGAAACCACTGTCCAAACAATGCAATAAATAATTGTTTCACACAGTAATCTAGCCGCCACGCAGGCACTCTTCGCCCGGGAGAAGCCCACGCATGTCATACACCTGGCCGCCATGGTCGGAGGATTGTTTCACAACATGAACAACAACCTGGACTTCTTGGTATGCTGCTGGAATCACTCACCAGGAGAAAAACAGAATTCAATCAAATTTCTTGCAGCGCAACAATTTGCTGATTAACGACAATGTCCTGCAAACCGCCCACGAGCAGGGATGCGTCAAGGTCGTATCCTGTCTGTCCACCTGCATTTTCCCGGACAAAACCAGCTACCCTATAGACGAGACCATGGTGCATAACGGGCCACCACACCCTTCAAACTACGGGTACTCCTATGCTAAGCGGTTAATTGACGTGCAGAACCACGCCTATCACGACAAATATGGGCGGCTGTACACCTCTGTGATTCCCTGCAACATTTTCGGACCCCACGACAACTACAAGCCCGAGGTTAGTCATGTGATTCCAGGCATGATCAACCGCATGCATCAGGTTATCACCGAAAATCCGGAGGTACCGGAGATCGAAAAGGTATTCACAGTATTCGGCAGCGGGACGCCACTAAGACAGTTTATCTACTCGCTGGACCTCGCCGAGCTAATGATCTGGGTGCTGAGGAGCTATGACAGCGTCGAGCCCATTATCCTCAGTGTGGACGAGTGCCAGGAGGTTACCATTCTCGATGTGGCTAACGCCATAGCTAACGCATTTAATTTTAAGGTAAGCATTTGGCTTCGTTCTGATGGATTTTTCTTCTATTACCCTCGCTTTCCAGGGAAAACTTGTCTGTGATACGACGAAGGCAGACGGCCAGCATAAAAAGACCGCCTCCAATGCAAAGCTTCGCACCCATCTGCCCAACTACCTATTTACGGACTTCAAAACGGCCATTAAGTCGTCGGTGCAGTGGTACCAAGATAACTACGACGAGGCCAGAAAGTGATTCCAAACGCCGGGCTTTTGAAATGTAAATAGACTCCTTTTTGCAGCATAATTTTTTTTATTCTTTTTTTATGTCCAACAATATAACAAATGCCTAATCTGAGAGCTCAGTCTGTCCAAGAGTCTCCGTATTTGTTCCTCTTGCCGCCTGCAGCGGGATCCAAGGGTGCTGCCTGCACGGGTCGCTGCTGAAGGGAAGTTGGTGGCTCGTATGGCTTCGAGTAGGGACTCTGCTGGTGCTTTAAGTACTCCTCTCTGTTCCTCCTACGCAAATCTTCATACGACTGACCTGGCTTGGCCGGTTCCAACGGCAGTTCGGTATCCAGCATTGCGGCAGCTTTTAATGGAGAACGAGATATTTCAGAAATCTATTGCTACCAACTGATTGAATGGGCTTACAGTCCAAGGTGGGCCGGTAGATGTCGTCCAGGCCGGACAATGTGGGCCGCGACTCTGTGTCCAGGTTGAGCGAAGTGCTTCGTCCTGGCTGATACGCCTCATCGCTATACACATCCGGCGAGCTGGGCGTAAAGGGGGCCAGGGTGAAGGCCCTGCCAAGGTTCTCGTCCGGCGTAATGGTGCTGATGACTCCGCCGCCCTGCCTTCGTTGCCGGAGCATCTCGCCCAACTGCGAGTTAGGTAGGCGCATGATTTTTTCGGCGCACTTTTGCTGGTAACTGAACTTGCCCACAAAGTAGCCCAGGATGACGCCCATTACGACCTTGGGGACGGCGCCATATCTGCCATTTCCCTGCAGGTAGCCGTTCTTAACGCCAAAGTAGGCCAGGAGGCCGAGGCCAGTGCCGAAAGGCAGACTTCTCTGAAAGAACGACTCTGTATTGCACTCACGTAATGCCTTTACCTCCTCCGCGGAGAACTGGTAGTCGGCCTGAAAAGAGGGGTCATCTATAGCTGAAGTTGGGATTTTGTGGCTTCTCCGTTCTTACCAATGGATGAGGAGTATGTTGCGGAGCCTGACGAGACCCATCGTTCAACGGCGAGTCCATGCTGACTCAATTTATTTTAAAATATGTGAAATATATAATACTCGAAGTACCGGCATTGCCCCACTACTTAGAGATGAAAGAAAATATCGATAGTTTCGACAGCTAACGTGCAAAATTAGCCACAAAAAAAGTAATAGTCCGTTAAGTATGCAATTTATTTGTACACAAAGCAGGCATAATTTTGTTGTTAGAAAAAAAACAAATTAAAAAAAGGTTTTCTCTTTGCTCCCATTTGACCGCCCAATGCTGGCAGCGGCTTGCATATATCTTCATAAATTTTAATAAATAAATTTTATTTTTATGGATGGTCTGTGTGAAAAATTTATTCAAATTCTAAGAATATTTCTCAATGGCAAAAAATCAGTAGTATCATAAATTGATAAGCTATCGGTAATATCGATGATGCTATCGGCAGGCTTGCACCTCGATTAGAACAGAATTTGAAATCGAATCCGTCAGAAAATTTATGAAAACAACATCTTTATAATTGAAGAAGCGCATTGGCATCTTCCTGTCACCAATTAACACCCTCCAGACAGATAAACCAAAATTAACCGTAGCGTCGCCGCTAAGAACCGCGGACAATCGAAGCCGAAGAGCGTGCAGCGGGCGGAGGACACGCACCACCAGCAACACCAGGGATGCAACACGCACGACGCGACGAGATTATGACATTTTCGCTGTATAGTAAAGTTACAGCTGTGTCGTCTGCTGGGCCCGTTCCTGCGCCTGTTGTTTTATTTAATTAGAGTTTTGTATTTTTGGAAATGTTCTCCACCACAACACACTCTGTGGTAAGTCCGACCGCCGGTCCTCCCCGCCCTTCGTTCCGCTCACCGCCTGACGTGTCTCATCTCTCCCGCTCTCTGTTTTTCTCACGACACCTGCCTGTTTGGATTTGGGATTCCGATGACAGCCCTACCTGTATCTAGGCAACTTCAGCAGAAAGCCGCACTACTACACCGTCAAGCGCACCAAACTGCAGGGAAGCGCGAATGCCGTGCGTCTTTCCAATTCTGCCAGTACCACCACACCACCGCCGACGACGGGCCGAAGTCATGACCTCGTGCTGGACCTGCGTAACCTGCTCACCCAGTCGAGCGCCAGCTTAAAGGGCATGGTGGAGAGGGCTGCACGGCTGAATGGCATTCTAGACCGGGAACTGGTGAACGAGACGCTGGCCAAGGTGACCAGTCTACTGCCCGCCATGCGCGACGTCCGCGTCACGCTGGAGGAGCCGGCCACACAAATCGGTCGTGTCCAGCTACAAAATTATCAGTTTGAAGTTTCGCTGACTGGAGCAGCTGGTGCCCAGGCTACGGGGGCCCACGTGTAAGTACATCTAATTCCGTGTATCCATCCAAGACTCCATCTTACCTGTGGTCTTTATTTCAGCAAGGTGATTCCAACTAGAACGCCAAGTCTTCTTCGTCCGTTCTTCTCCAATCAACAGCTGTGAGTGCACGGAAAGAATCGACTAATACTTCTTGCTAAATTTCTTCTTTTTTCTGTAGAAAACAAGTGCGAGGCTTCAAGACGGATCGCTCAATTGAGGCGGAACAAAAGCGCAATCCCACAATGACCTCTAGGCTAAAGACTGCCTTGTCCAATGCGCCGCAACGAATTGACGGAGAGACACACTTCCAGGCCGAAAAGCTGCGCCGGCTCTTAGCTAAATCCGACGATCATGGTGGTCAGAATGCGGTAGGCTGGGTGCTTTAATCCTTTTGTTACTTGTTATAACCCCCCCCCCTTTTTTTGTAGGAGAACCTTAAGATAGCTTTTGCCGAGGGATACCTGGCAGCTGCTAACGCTGAGGATTCTCCGAAATCTGGGAAAACAATGAAGTATATAAAGGTATGTGCGTGTCCAAAAGGCTCGAAGCATTTAGGTTTTGGGTAATTCTCAGTAATTGTCACTAAGATGTTTCAGACTCTCATCGTAATCGTCGTTTTTCTGGGCATATTCCTAAGCTTCTTCACCACCTCGAACGGATCTGTATTTCGGTAAGCCTCTTATTGCTCCTCCTCCTTTACTGCAAGTCTAATTTTGCTATCTTCCAGCAGCATTCAGCTGGGCAATCAGGTAGAGGTAGACCCCGAGGAGATCAACGTCACATTCGACGATGTTAAGGGCTGCGACGAGGCCAAGCAAGAGCTGAAGGAGGTTGTTGAGTTCCTCAAGAACCCCGATAAATTCTCCAATTTGGGCGGCAAGCTTCCAAAGGGCGTGCTTTTGGTTGGCCCGCCGGGCACTGGCAAGACCCTATTAGCCCGTGCCGTGGCCGGTGAAGCCAAAGTTCCTTTCTTCCATGCCGCTGGCCCCGAATTCGACGAAGTTCTCGTCGGCCAGGGCGCCAGACGAGTGCGAGATTTGTTCAGTAAGTTAAAACCCACCTCCAGAAAGCCTTTATTGAATTTAAATCTTATATTAAAGAGGCAGCCAAAGCCCGAGCACCGTGCGTGATCTTTATCGATGAAATCGATTCGGTGGGCGCAAAGCGAACTAATTCCGTTCTGCATCCGTATGCCAATCAGACCATTAATCAGCTACTTTCGGAGATGGACGGCTTCCATCAGAACGCTGGCGTTATTGTCCTCGGTGCCACCAACCGACGCGACGACTTGGATCAGGCTTTGCTGCGCCCCGGACGCTTTGATGTGGAGGTGATGGTATCCACACCAGACTTTACCGGACGCAAGGAAATCCTGGGCCTCTACCTCACTAAAATTCTCCATGACGAAATCGATCTGGATATGCTGGCACGCGGCACATCCGGATTCACGGGAGCGGACCTGGAGAATATGATTAACCAGGCGGCGCTAAGGTTAGGAAAGTCGAGTTGATGGAAAAATAGATTTAACTTCTTATTTTATTGCAGAGCTGCCATCGACGGAGCCGAGACGGTGAACATGAAGCACTTAGAGACGGCACGCGACAAGGTACTTATGGGGCCCGAGCGCAAGGCTCGCCTGCCGGATGAGGAGGCCAACACGATTACCGCTTACCATGAGGGCGGACATGCCATCGTCGCCTTTTACACTAAGGAGTCGCATCCCCTGCACAAGGTGACTATCATGCCGCGCGGACCGTCTCTAGGCCACACCGCCTACATACCGGAGAAGGAACGTTACCATGTCACAAAGCAGCAGCTGCTGGCCATGATGGACACAATGATGGGCGGCCGTGCCGCCGAGGAGCTCATCTTTGGAGCGGACAAGATCACGTCAGGAGCCAGCAGTGATCTCAAGCAGGCCACCTCAATTGCCACTCATATGGTTAGAGACTGGGGCATGTCGGAAAAGGTGGGTCTGCGCACCATTGAGGCGTCAAAGGGGCTGGGCACCGGCGACACCCTCGGACCCAATACCATTGAGGCCGTGGACGCTGAGATCAAGCGCATCCTCAGTGACAGCTACGAACGGGCGAAGGCTATCCTGCGAAAACATACAAAGGGCCACAAGGCGCTGGCGGAGGCGTTGCTTAAGTACGAGACGCTGGATGCCGAAGACGTCAAGGCAATACTGAATGACAACCAGACGTAGTTTCCTCATCGGTGTGGATTTCAGGGTCAAGGGATACAGAGGACCTTCCATTCGACATTCAGCTGAACTGCTAAATATCATTTAGTTACAATATAAACAAATCGAGAATGAAGAGCCAAGCAAGAGCGGGACGCAGACGGAAAGTTAAGAAATAAAATGTTACACATATTTAGTTATGTTTTCCATCATCCATGTAGTATTAAATATTAGTTTGGAGTAATAAATAAAATTGAAGTCATATATATTTGAATTTGGCGCCATTTGATGTGTCAATGTGACCAGTGTACGATGGAATTTTGTGCAGATTTAAAAAATCATTTTATAAAATACATATGTGCGATATTTGCAACTATAGCACAACTATAGTCACAATAATAAATACATATTTAAAAAAATAAAATTTATTATTTAATAGCTACGTTGCGAAGCTATTATGGCAAATATTCTTAAGTTTGCTCAAAAACAAAGGTGATTTAATTAAATTTGAAATAAAATGTAGATATAAAAAATAGGAAAATCTAGACATTATCGCTATCGAAAACAAAATATCGACATAATAAACATCGATGTATCGATTGCACTGTGGGTGGACAGAGTCAGCACTAATTTCCAATTCATGTTTTTTCTATAAGTAAATTGAGAATATAATCAAAGAAAATGTGCGACTACAAGATCTCGGATCGGGCATACACCAAGCTGGTATTTCATGCGGCCAAGTATCCGCACCTGGCGGTCAACGGGCTGCTGCTGTCGGAGAAGTCCACAAAGGGGTCCGTCGTGGAAATCGTGGATGCCATTCCCCTGTTCCATCAATGTTTGCATGTCACCCCCATGGCTGAGGTGGCCCTAATGCAGGTAATTATCAATTGCCGGTCTCTGGAACATGCGTGAACTTTAATGCGGACGTTGCCCAGTTTAATGTGCAGCTGGTTTGTAGGCTCCACTACGGGCCTGTCTGGCCACCAGCTTCATGTGGGTGCGAATTCCAAATATTAGAAACAATTGACATTTTCATTAAATTTCCTTCAAATTAAAGTTGAAATAGTGCCTTGTAAAATAGTTAAATAGTTAAAACTTATGGTTTTTATAAAAAGTTATGGTTTTGTATGGCCGGTAGACATTTTACAATATTTTTCTTTTCAAGAATTGTATCACTATATTTCCAATAGGATTAGGTTATTTTATAATTCAAGATAATATTTGTAAACTAAGATTAAATTAAAGATACTCTGCAAAAAAAAAGATATATATTTATGAAAATATAGGCATCTTATTAATTATTTAGGGAATTTCTTGGATATTCCTTCCTTTCCAAATATTGAGAAAATAAAGAATTAACTAATTACCTATGGTCCATCCAATAAGTGCCTTTCAATATTCTTTGTTTATTAAAGTTCTTTATTTGACCTACATTATGAGAGTACTTTGTACCCCACGTAGTTGAATAAATGAAATATATTCTTGACTTGATTTGGTGTACTCAAAATACTCAATTTTTTAGACAACAATTTTAACAGCATTGCATATTTAATAAGGAAATTACATACACTTTCCGTTGTAGATCGATGCATACGCCGAACGCGAAGGACTGGTAATTGCTGGATACTATGCAGCGCCGGAGAACTTCTACGACAATCAGGTTGACAAGACACCTGCGGCCAAGATAGCCGACAAAATTCAGGAGAACTTCAAAAACGCGTGCTTTGTGGTGGTGGACAACAAGCTAATGACACTCCAGCACGACCGCGCCGCCATTCAGGTATACAGCTGCGCTGGAGAATCCGCCACCCGTTGGACGAAGGCCAAGTTTACACTGTCACAATCATCACAGACACTGGAGGGTGTATCGCTACTGCTGAAGCGCGGTGCCATGCGCGATGTGATGGATTTTGATAACCATTTGGATAATCCGGAGAATGATTGGACCAATGACTTCCTGAACAAGTCTTTGATCGACCTGCAGAAATTGTACTAGTCGCCTGATTTCAACGTACTTTTGTTTTAGAGTAGCAAAATCGCATTGGCGTAAAGCAGGGAGAACCACGCCGAAATTTCAACCTTGCAATTTAATTTATTGTAATTACAATTGGATTTTCAGTAATCTTTAGAATAATGCATATAAGTTAAATAACATTCAACTAATTAATAAATAATCAATTCTTTCATCTTGTATGCGTCGAAAGTGGTCGAGTGTCCGTGTCCGTGTCGGTCCGTTGGTTTGAGAAATATCTCATGTACGTCCCGGTTCGGTTCCTGTGTTCGGTTCTGTTTTTTTGTGTGGAGTTAACCTAAGCGCGTTACATTTATCGTTAATAAATACAGATGAATATATAATATGTATATAATTTTGCTCTTGGTTTGTTTGTTTTTTTTTTGTCGTTCGGCTCCTTGTAAATTGAAATATTTTACAACAATATTGTAATTATCGCGATTGCTGATTATACATAGGTATACATAATACGTACTTATGTGGATATATCGGAGATCGAAAGTATCGCAAAAACGTTTATTAATTCCAGTGTAATGTATATTTTCGTATATATATAATCTGATCTCAACGCATAACGAACTCTTTACACCGTGTACACTGAACGTATATAGTAGGGGAACGGGATTACGGATAACGGATAGCGGATTTCGGATCTCCAACTGGATGCCATCCTGCGCACTTTACTCGTATGTATTTGATTTGCCATTTATTGTATTCTTAATGCTTTTTGAGTTCTCTGTATATGGGGGAGTATATGCTTGTGTATAATATCGCGAGCTCTGACTTGCTTGGATTGTTTTCACCCGGTGTCCGCTGGAAGGGTTGGGCAGGTGTGGGTGTGAACGTGGACGTGGCATGGGGAAACGGGTACTCTGTTCTACGTGGGGGCGCCTTTTTGATTATATCCTAGCTATACAAGTGCGCCTGAACACGCAAGCATTGTTGGTATGTACGAGTTCGAGACTCTGTTCACGTCGCGATGAATCTGGATTGGTGTGTCTTGTGTCCTGTCATCACATCACATGCTATGTTAGTTGATCTATAAGAATGCAATAGAAGAGGCAATAATGGATCAGTGAGATGCTGACATGCGACAATGTGGGAGTGAAGAACACCCATAACGGAAGATGTTATGCAATTTGGAAAAAGTCTAGATAAGGTTATTATGTACGCATGTTTCGGATGAGCGTGTGCCACTACGGATCTGTAATGTATGTATGTGTTTGGCGGATCGGGTTAAGGGATTCTGTGTGTGCTGTGGATCGCATCTAGAGCTGGCCACCTCCGATATTTACCATTCCCGCGGACAGAGAGTTGATCGCATCTTCCACCGTCGGCTTGTGTCGATCGATTTTAGATGAGTTTATGGGCGAGAAGTTGTCTACGATTGCAAGCGTGAACGAATACACATATACAGATAGATATAGAAACACAAAAAGCGATTTCAAAGCAAATCTCAAGTGCCAATTACCGAGATCACCACTCGAACTGGAGTCCGTAAAACTGGGTGTGCCCTCTGTCCATGTGGGAGTGGAGCCCTCACCTGAAGCGGGCGGTGTCCAGGCCAATCCCCCGCGGGATCCGTACTGGCTGCTCGATGACGTGTCCACTGCCAGCAGTGTGTCCAGATGAACTTCCGAGACGCTATCGAATAAAATGATACATTTTAATTTCAACTTTATGGAAAAGGACTCACCTGACGATATCCTCTTTGTAGGAGCCTCGGTAGGCCGGTCCAATGTTCATCTTTCGGTCCAGATAATACGACTGCTGCTGCGTCTGCGATTGCGATTGCGATTGCGACTGCTGATGATGGTGGTGATGATGGTGGGACCGGCGACCCATCGACGAGGTGCTGGTGCTGTTCTTGTTCGAGCTATCCTCGGAGATGTCGTCAAAGGCGGGGGGAGGAGTCGAGCTGCATGATGGCGTTGTGCCTAGCGATACAATGAGCAGAGCAGAACATACAGCGGAATGAGTGACAAAAGAACCTGGTAGTAGAATCGGGGATTAGGATGTGTGTGTGGGTTCAGTTTGGGGTAAGCTAGGTGCAAGCGGGGAGCTACTCCCGTCTCAGTCCCTGTCCCTGTCCCGTCGATCCCTCGCTCTCGGGTATTGTAGATGGCGCTGCCTTCGGTGCCCGTCTCTTGCCCCGCCTGGCCTGTTGTGATGGTGAAGTTCTTGGCAACGTTACGACCGGCGGAGGATCCAATAGTTTCGGCAGCGGCCTCTTTGGGCGATGTATTGCCTCGAGCTCCCGCTTTACCTCTAGGAACGCACTAACCGACTGCAGCAGATTGTCCTCCTCCTGCTGATTCTGACAGTCATCGCCGCCCAGCGCCAAATCCGCGTAGTGCAGGTAGCGATTCCTTTTCTGCTGCCGTTTCAGCTTTTCCTGAACTCCACGCCTGGGCGAACGCTGGCTGGGAATGCTACCCGAGGATCGGGAACGTCCAGTACGATAACTTTCCGCTCGGATGGGAGGAAAATTTCGGACTATGGATCCTACGGAGGACCGCTCGCTGCGCGCCACGAAGCTGTTCTGCCGGTGGAATATATCCACGTGGTTGAGCAAACGCGGCTGCTGGCGCCGATAGCTGCTCTCCGAACGAGCAGTGGAATAAGCGGAGTTCAGAGATTCCCGGCGACGAAAAGAGGAGCTTCTGAGCAGAGCCACCGTTGGATCCGGCAAGGGAGCAGGTGGAGCACTGGGCTCAATGCTAACCGGAGCATCAAAGAGATCGTGCAGCTCCAGCCAATCCTGGACGTTACTAGGCGAGCGACGATCCCCGAATCGCGGCATGCCTTCGTGCTTGGGCACCTGGAGGGTATGGAAGTGTGCTGGTGCCGGGAGAGGATTAGTAGTGTGCGGTTGTTGTGTACCTGGCGTCGAGCGATCCTGGGCATCCTTGCGTCGCGGTGAGCCACGCGGCGGCACTGGCGGTGGCACCCTTGCCTTCAGGTTGCTGGCCGCCGGAGTCCGTTGCTTCACGGGTGGTGGTGCCCGCTCATTGGCGGCACTGCCGCTTGCTGCAGATGCTCCTGCTCCTCCTACCGCGCCCGCTGGCGTGGGCTCCGTGGTGGGCGGCTTGGCTGGCTGATGGATCTTGCCACTGCTGTGCGAGTGCGAGGTGTGAACCGCTGAGAAGAGTAAAGGGATGAGCATTGTATTTTTATATAGGGGGTAAAAGGACCCGTAGAAATCGAAGAGCCGAGTTTCTACTTACGCCTAGTGACCGCCTCGCTGTCGCTGTCAATGGAGCGCTGTATGGCCTTTGACAGGCTTTTTCTTTTCGAGGGCGAATGCTTTAGCGCTGCAAAATGTAATTCAGATCGAGGATTAGTCAAAAAAGGGGTTTCGGTTCAAAAAGCTCAGTACTTCCGAAACAACTACGCAAAGCCTTAGAGCAATACGGCTGCCGGAAAGCCAAGGATGCCAGGGTATGTGGTCTTAACTAACGTGATATAGAGAGGCATGCTTGGGCGTCCGTTTCGAAATCATATGAAAACCAAGAGGTGGACAGGATAATAATAAAATTGTTATTGAAACCGCTTAAAAAAGTGTTAGGTGAAACTCAAGTGAGATATAATTAAAATCAGAGATATATAGAGAGAGAAAGAGACATCGATCATTAGTTTCTTTACCTATATAGCTGGTTACCAAGGTACGAAATTTTCTGTGATTTCCCTTGATCTCGGGGAGATCCACTATATGCGTAAGAGTGAGAGAGTGAATGCATTCGAGACATGGTCAAAAAGAAAGCAGAGAACAGAGCGGTTGTTGGATATTGATTTGATTCGATGTTGGTTCAGTTGCTCCACAACGGCGTCTACTCAGGCCAAGTGTACCATATTGCATTTTTGCTGCCACCGATCAATCGATCAACCAAAATTAGCAAGCTACAAGTGAGTGTCTAATGGTGTTCGGTGTGTCTGTGTGAATGTAATCGGTAATTGGGGGTGTACGAGTGTGGTTTTTCTACTCAAAAAAGTCTGCAACTGGAACTCGAACTGAAACTGAAACTGAAACTGGAGTGCTTGCATAACTCGGCCAACTGCACACAAAAATGCCTTACAGTACGAGTACTTAGCCCGACTTCCACGCCCACGGCCCACTTACGGGAGGGTATCTTGCGAAACACGGTCTTGGCCATAAAGTTTTGGAATCTTTGAGCATAGAACGAGGGACGACACACCGAAACGGTTTCCTAAAAACGGTTTAGAAAAAACATAAAACCATCATTAGAAACATCGGAACTGGTACTTTTGAGCATTCTTAAATGGTTTTTATATCCTGTGCCGCTTTCATAGCTCACCCCATCGTGTATGATGCTTTTGAATGTGTGCTCCAGCTTTTTTTTCAGCCTGTAGGATTGCAGAATGTCGATGATGCCGATGTAGAGCAGTAGGCGTTCGCCCTTCTCACTCCTAGCTGGAATGCCGCCAGGTCTGGAAGTTGAAGAAATCATTAAACAGGGGTTAAAGGGAACATAAGACCCAAATACTCACGGCACATCCTCCTCGTCATCGATGGGCTCGCTCTCAGCCTGGATGCTCTCCATCGCCGTGGAATGGGCCACAAGTCGCTGACGATTGACGGACCTGTAAGCCATACTGGATTAGCTCTACAGATCGGATCCATGGCTACCATACAAAATATACCCACTTATTTCTGCTGATGCCCGTAGCCGTGTCACGATCTTTGCCATCGCCCTCCAGTGCGTCTAGCGGCTCGTCCACATCCACGTCGGAGTCCTCGGCCAGCGGCGCCCTCACCGGCTTCCTGTGCTCGCTCTGCTTCTCCTTTAGCGCAATGTCCAGGTTGTGAACGCCCAGCAGCAGTGAGTAGTCCATGATCTTGAAGGACTCCAGTACCGTGCAGTCGCGCTGAATGGTCTTGATCAGCGCTGAATACGTCTCGGCTTCCAGGAAAATGCCATTGGGATGCTGTTCCATAAAGTCGAGATCCTTGTACGTGGGCGACTTCTTGGCTCGCTCCGCTTTGTTGGCCTTGCGCTTGAACGTCGACCCCTTGAGATCATACTTCAGGTGCATCTTAACGGACGAGGGCAGCAGATTGTTCATGACCACCAGGCGAATGTTTTTGGCGTTGCTCGTCTGCAGGCAGTACAATCCGAAGAACTTTGGCAATAGCGTGCGCGGATTTTGATTTAGATTCATATAGTAACTGCAATATAGGTATATTATTTATAAGACTAATGAATATTGGTTAGATTGATTCAGGAAACCCACCCAGGCAGTAGTTTCTGTAAGAATTCACCCTCCTTGTGTTGAACCGTCTTGATGATGAACTCGTCGTCGTCCGTCAGGTAGAATATTGAACCGGAAGCACCAGGATTGGACAGTTCCCGCAGAGGGGACGTGCACATGGACATCTGTAAAAGAAGAGTTTGAGCATCTGTCATAAATACAGAGTAATTAGTCTTACCATAAAATCATCTGGTTGGATGCCAAACAGATCCCGAAAGTAGCGAAAAGCGATGGGTGCGTAGATCTTATATCTGAACTCGCTATAGTGGTGGGCAGGTGTAAGGCTAGATCCCTCTGGCGGAAAGGTGATGCTCTCGATCTCCCAGAAGTCCATCATAAGTAGATCCCGCTTGGGCTTTGAGGCAAGACTGCCGACCTGTGAAAATGATAATAAAGGGATTATTTGAAATTTTTACCAAGAAAACCTTTAGAATTTTAACTTATTTTAAGTAATGCTGATAAATTATATATTTTGTCAACTTAAAAACAAGGTCATGTACCTTAGGTTTAAGCACTCTATTTTTAATAATTAAGAAACTAATATTAATTAAAATGGTGCCAGAAGAAATGTAAGGACAATATTTTGAAGCCACTTTATAAGGTTTTAAATTTTCAAAATTTTCAGTTATTTTATACTTTAATTACTTAATCCTTACAGTGTGTTGGATGCCCAACTGAATGGAGCCCATGATCTGCGACGTCTGTATCTTCTTGTACGTAATCTCACCGCCCTCGCCGACTCGTCTGTGGCCAATCTTCCGCTCCTTGTCCGACTTGTTGTTGCCCGCACGTAACGGCCGACTGCCCAGCTGGAGGAAGAGTAAGTGAACCGGGATTAGGCTCGATTTAATTGGCCTCCAGTGCCCTCCGCCCAAATGTACTTACCTCAGGCGACGAGTTGTTGCCCACATGGTCGTTGGAGGCTAAAAGGAGAACGGACAGAGAGCTTATTATTAGGCATCATGTTTAATTCAGGCCATGACGCAGTCGCCTGGTCAATCACCGCGACTTGAACTTGGCTGGCCAGGCCCTCGCCTCCACCTGTTCCTACGCCAGCTCCTACTACACCTCCTGCTCAGCAACCTTGTAACTTTCTTTTGTTATCAATTCAAGTATATAAATATGAACCGATGGAAGTCCGTCGTCTATCAGGTGGTGGTTGATGCGGGGTTGGAAACGTGTGAGAGCTGCGGTGTATGTGGCATGCGGGGGTGCGCTGTCGTGCTGCTTCTTCTGCTTGCCCCTGCCTCGCCTCCCTTCCACACCACGCGAGACACATGCGCCAGGGGCGCACTTCCATTCGCCTGCCATTGATTTTTTTTTCGCTTTCGACGCGACGGGGATATAAGGTGACGGTGGACGGTTGATAGTTACCATTGCTGGGATCCACCTGCTTGGCCTGCGACGTGGAGGAGCTGTCCATGTCGATGGTGTTGATGGTGTCGCCATCGCCGGAGGCCATCGTGCTCCTCCAAGTGTCCCTCGCTAACTCTCTCCCTCTCCCTCGCTGGCTGCCTCTCCTCTCCTCTGCTAGGACTTTACTAGGACATGCTGTCGTCGTCTGGTTGGAAATTGGAGTTATTTGTAGCCGTTTTTCGTTTTTCGCCTTCTCAGATCTGCAGGGATTATCCAATCTAACGGGTTAGCTGGGGGCAGGAACCTTGGCTCTCTTGTCTGGCGCTGGCGTCAACGTTTTTGCCTGTCTAACGGTGATGTTGATGGCTCCTCTGCCACTGCTGTCATTTTCACTGCATACTCATAGGCTCGCTGGAAGCGACTGGAAGGGCTGGAAGGGTGTGCGCAGGAAGGCGCGCAGGGCTACAAACTCACGAAACGCAGGGTTGCTTGGGTTGTGGATTCGAATTCAAATTAGATATCGAAACTTGGCGGTAATACCAATTGAAAAAGATATTTTTGAAATATAAAATGGAGAGTAATTACGTTTGCTTTACTTATATGATTACTTATATCATTTCACTCGATTTCCATCCCCAATTTGAAATAAAAAACATGTTTTTCGGCAGTTAAAAGCCACGACGAAAGCGTTCAGTCTAATGCACTTTTACTTGTTCGTTTCTTTTGTTTTATTATTAGCGTTTCTGTATCTCAATTAGATCTATACATCAGATATAACTATCATATATATATATATATATATATTTATTTATTTATGTGGTAAATACGTATGTATATGAATACAATATTTTCATGTTATAAGTGTTTTCTTTCTTGTTTCTAATGGGTTTGTTTGCTTTCGCATTTTGAGTTTTGTTTTTTGTTTGTGGTGTTTTCTTGTTTATTTGTGTTTCGTTTCCCTTAGACGTTACATGCATGTACAAAATAAGCGCTTTTTTTAAAATACCGCAAAAAATTACGTTTATCTTTTAAAAGTCTATTTTAAAATGAAATATCATCAAATATTCTAGTCATCAAAATATATAAATAACCAATATAGCCTACACTACCGAACTAACTGCTTAGAGCTAAGGATGCGATGGACATTACTACGGCGACCGTTGTCCATTTGCGTTGTATAGTTGAGGCCTTATCTGTAAGGAGAGTTTTATAAAACTGGATAAATTGAAATTTGGGAAGAATCTTATTTTTTTGGGCTTTTACTTTATATTTGCTTTAAAATAAGTAGAGATTTCTAATGCACTATTTTAAATACACAACTCCTTTTTCTGTACTCTTTCCGCTCTTCTTACCTGTACTTACCATAAAAAATAGTCTCTCTACGTTTGGTATAGTTGGTGCCAATCAGGATGAACGCACAGGTGATCGGGGTGGGGGATTCGAGTTGATCTCTAGGAATGCGCGTGCGCACGGTCATGCTATAGAGGCCACTGGGGTCCTGGTCCAACTGCGTGAGCACCGACTCCAGTATGTGAGTGTCAAACCTGCGGCGAGGGCAAAACACTGAGTTATTCGATTCCATGGCAAAGAAACGAAAAAAAAACCGCCAAATTGGCGTGCTCAGCTTACATGACCGACAGCATAGGTTGCGGAAAGACGTGCTGGACCGCACACATAATGTCCACGTCCGTACGCGCGACACCCATCCGCGCCTCCAGCAAGAAATCCGACTCAGGAACTGCCAGTTGGGGAACCAGGGGGATTCGGATTCGATGCAGACAGGAGCCAAAAACAAAAAAGCCGTGAGAATTAATCAAGTGTCAAACTAAACAACGAGACGAAAAGAAACAACATAAAGGAGTCGAGTCTTCCAAAGAAAAACACAGAACAGGACAAACAAGCGCCGGTGGTTCCGGCCACCGCAGAGACTGCCACATGACACGCATGCAAATATGAAGGGAAATCACACGTGCGCCCAACACACGGGGAATCAACGTCTGCACGGCGAGAAAATTGGTAACCCTCCCTTAGAATAGAGCAAAGTAATCGATTGGCTTGAGGACTAAGAATAAGTTCAATAGAATGTTCGTATCGGTCTCTACTTTATAATTTGATATTCTGTACCGCGTAATATTGACAAAATAATAATATTCAATATTAATTCGCTTCAATGTAATATGCCCAAAGTTTAAATTTAATCTGCAAAAGTGCTCCCAATTGAAACAAATATTTTAAAGTGTATAATGGACGTACAGTTGTGTTTGCTTAAATAAAGGAAAACAAATATTTTTCATTACCCTTGCAAATGGTATGAAAATATTCGCGAAAACTTTGCTGTATAAAAGCGAATGGATTCGTTGCAGGCTATCACAAGTGAAATTCGAATAAGAATTGAAGTAAATAAAATAAAATTCAACTTTCAGACTTAAAAATAATATTTTAATTGAGGAAACTGATTCGGGAAATTGATATTCGTTCTTGTTTTAATGACCATCAGTGAACAGAAAATCTGTAAAGTGACCGGTCTTAGTGGAACACACAAATAAGTTACGGAGCATGCTTAAAAGGAAGCGACTTTAATTTATTACTGACGTCTCAACTTTTTATACTCTTGTTTATTACTATGTAACTCATTAAGTTTTCCCCAAAATAGATGAGCCAGCAAAAAGAGCGAAGGCAAACTTAAATGGAGTAACATGGCATACAGCCAAGATGTGTTCGAAGGGGAAGGAGGGAGAGAAAGTAGGATAACCAGGAATGAACCAAGAATGTCCTACACTAAGCTGCTGCCTGGCTGGCTTGGCTTGACTTTTGTAAATTGGCTCTAAGTACATAAATCATTACGTTGTTCTCTCTGTGTACACATCGTCCCAAACCCCAAACAACACCTTCATATGCAAACACACAAGTCAAGACGACAGTGGCGGCAGTGGGCGGGTCACCCGGCAGAGCCACCTCCCCACCCAACACCTAACTCTTTACACCTTACACCTGGCGCCTGCTCATAACCCGACACAACCCACAGCACACCCTGGGACCGCACATCTTTCAGGTGTACACCGCCGATCCGTGACACCCACCGATTATTTGCAAGCGGGCACTCCGCTTATCCGTGGTCTGAAAGGTCTGTACCGCACACGTGTACTCCCCCGTCATGTTCCAGTCGGGATTCTTTATCGATATAACACCGGGACTGCCCTCCATGGCGAATATTTTGGTGTCTATCTTCGACTTCATGAAGCCCTGCAAGCGCAAGAAAAAGGCAAAGACGAGGGGGGATTGTATTATGTTAATTAATTTCGTGACCCTTCGGGCAGTGCTGCCAACGACCTATATCAGGGAACCGGGACAGATCAACAAAAGGGAAGCGGCAAAACAGATAAGAAGCAAGGGAAACTTCATTTTTCTTGGTAAATTATGATTAACAGGAATTATGTTTCCTTCTTCTTTAAGGATATATATTTTTTTTTACTTTAAGTATATTGAACTAAAATCGGTAAATCAAACTTAATGGCATAAAATAAGTAGAACAAAATAATTTTAATAAATGGGGCTGTTTTATAGGTTCTTGGCTCTGGTAAAAAAATAAAAATATAAACTACAATATGAGCCTGCTTGAAATTTTGTTAACCTTTCAAGTATATTAAAATTCTTTGGGGAACTAAATAAATGTCGAGATGTGTCAGGTAAAAGGACATAATGACAGCACTGGCCCCGTGGTAAGTGACTCGTGACTCACCATGGCGAATCCTTTGACGGAGGGTATCCATTGGTAGATGGAGTGGTTGTTGAACAGCCACTTCAGGACGAATCCCTGCTCCCCCGCTCCGATCTCCACCTCACAGTCCAGGACCAAGGGATCGGGTTCCCGGTCACGCACCAAAGTGTAGGTGTGCGGCACCCGGAGGTTGGTGATGCGCACCGAATGGGACACTGGGGGATGATAGACGGGATGTGATTACTGTAGGGATTTCCTGCAACACCGAGCAACGAGGGAAGGCTCACCCGTGAGGAGCGTGAGCCATGCCATCGCCATGGCGCACAGCCTCCGGCCGCGCCAGACCGCCATGAGAGCGGCCTACTTCGAAACTGGTTTCCCTAAACTCTCCAGATCCGTATCTTGAACGACTTGGTCCTCTGCTAGTTTCACCACAGGACACTCTCAGTGCCTATTGCCGTTGGACGCTATAATACTTATCGTTGACTATTGTGGACACTGATTTTTAAGGATGCTTGTTGGGGGCATGCAGACACAGTCATTATCACCAATCTCAATCACAGCAGCGGCAGGGGGATGTTGTTTTTATAGTGGGGGAGGCCTTTTGGGACGCTGCGAATGCCCGGCACAAAAACTTTTCTCGCTCAGCACCTCTGCAGCAGCCTCGGCTCCTTGACTGGGCGACAGGACATCTCGCTACAACTATTACAAACTCCCTTTATGACCCGGGCCATTTAAAAACTTTTGCACATTGCACACATACAACTAACTCGTTTTTTGTTGTCCTGAAAAATCGACTTTTGCACCCGCAACCGTGCGTTATAGAGTCTGTCTGAGTGTGCGGGCGCCCACCTATATTAGTGTGCTAGTGGAGTCCTTTGGGAGAGAATTATTATGCCAGGCCGAGCGGAGTTCGTACTTGTGCCTGGCGGATACCAATAGCTAGTGTTGGTATCTTCTGCGGAGCTCTGTTGTCCCGCTTCCAGGCGCAGCTTTTAATGTTTTAACACTGGAAACCGCACACTACTACACCGCGTCCGGAGAGCCAAGCTTTTGGTAGTGCAAGCGAGAGCCGAGCTTCGCGGAGTTGTTGTCTCGCCCCGTCTCGCTTCGTCCTTAGCCAAAAAACAGCTGAGCGGCGGATATTGCGCAGGTGCAAGCAAATGGCACTGATTTACCGTTGGGTCAGAGTTGCCACATTGCTTGGTCGTTATCTGGCGGTTAATTTGAAATAGTTGAAGTGTTTAAGTACGGTATTTTGTTTAAATTTCATTAAAGAGAAAATCGGATAAAAGGATTTGATGGTTAACTAAGGGCTTAACATATTCTCATAATATTTACAATTTACTATAATAAAAATAATAAATAATAATACTCCCGATTTATTCAAAATTAAGTTCTTGCAATTTAATTTACCATTTAATGACTGTAACTTTTGACCATTTAATAAAATACCCCGCCACTACTACTACTATTGTTATGTTTGTTGTTTATTTAATTTTCAATAACATCAGCAAAATTCTTAGACTAATTTATAGTTAATAGTGTTCTGTTCCACTTGCTTGGATGTGTTACAATTACACGCACGCACACACGCACACTTACACATGAATAGTACGGTATGGTATAGAGATATGGAAATCCGGGAAGCTGGCTCTCCCAGAATTCGCTTTAAAAGTATGCCTATAGATGTGCAATGCATCAGATTTACATGGATATTCGCACCGATATATAGTACGTAAGTGGACTGACTGGCAACTATAGCGTTGACTTTGATTTGGTCGCATTTAAAAACTCGTGTGCTGGCCTGCTACATCCTACAGTTTCAGATATACACCTACTGATCACTACTTGCTGCTCGGATTCGGTTCAGGGGGTAGGGGGGTTTCCGGTGATAACGGGAGGAGATTTAAAACGTGCTTAGATTGAAACTGAAATCACCAATAGATTGGACTGTACACAGGACAGGCTTTCCACTGATTCCGCCTAGTCGCTGGCCTCCTCCTGGCTGCCACCGTGCCGCAGATGGTGGCCAATGAGCGTCTCGATGCGGAAATCTTTGGCGCTGGTCTGCTTGCTGGTTCGCAGGCTCACCAATGGCTCACTGTCAAAATGCCCTCGAGTCTTGGGACTGCGGCTCGCGGCCTCTGCATCCGCGAAGATGAGGGCTTCCGGCGGCGCATCCAAGCGATTCGTACAGACACTGTCCACGGAGTCCGAGATATGCGAGTCCTCCTGCTCGTTGCCGCTCTCCACGTCGATCTTGTCCTCGCAGGAGTCGTCATCTGCCTCGGCTTCGGCCTCAGCGTCCACATCCGCCTCTGTGTCCGCATCGTCGGTATACACATTGAGATCCATATAGCCGCCCCGCGACATTCTTTCCGGGTAATCCCCGTGGCCGGGAAGGCCCGCGGCACTGGCCACAGACGCCACATCGAACGCGTATGGATTTTTGTACTTGGCGGCTCTGCTGCTCTCAGATAAGCCACCTCCTCCTCCTGCTGCACTACTATGAGGCAATGCATCCAAGGTGTCCACTCCTCTTCCCCGATTTATAAAGGGCAGCCGGTCGAATTTGTCACCGGACTGGCTGCCCTGGTAAAAGGAAGCCTCCGCATTGGCAAAGAAGTTGAACTTCTTGTCCGCCCGCAAAGCTGAATCGAAGACATCTGCCGGAGTGTGGCCCACATCAAAGTCCCGGCTGCCGTTGAAGTTGGGCACATTGAAGTGCACTGGAACAAGGGGCACGGGTTTACGGATCCAGAACGGGGAAAGAGTGCCGAACACCGCCGGAAAGGAGAAGCGCTGCATTGTGGGAGCTCGCTTGTAGCGCTTGCGGCGCCGCAGGAAACTGCCATTGTCGAACATATCCTCGGCCAGCGGATCCAGAGTCCAGAAATTGCCTTTGCCCGGATTCCCCGGCTCACGAGGCACCTTGATGAAGCAGTCGTTCAGACTGAGATTGTGCCGGATGGAGTTCTGCCAGGCGGGGAACTTGTCCTTGTAATACGGAAACCTGCGGGTAATTAGGAATGTTCTAATTAGTCGTGCTTAATGAATAATTTCAATATAATAATATACATTTCATAATAAATAATATGAATATACTTGAAGTTATATATATTTTCAACAAAATATTCAAACAGAAAGGATCCCGTCATTCTAAAATAATGGAACTTTTGGAAGATATACATTTTTTTAAGGAGTTAGAATTCGGAGATTTCATTATTAAAAAAATTAGGCCTAAGTTTGTATAACAAAACTAGCTACTTTTAGGACCCTTAATTTGTACTAATAAATTGTAATTTTACTTTAAATGCTGATGAGTTGCAGAAACATTGTGTCAGTTTTTTGTATGTAGTTGGTTTCAAATTTGTTTTTAAATGTTTTTTCAATAGGTTTCTTTTAAAATATAGTAACAATAATAATCATTTGAATAATATAGGTATAACCTAAGAATGCCACTTCTTATCTTAATCAAAATCATAAATTTTAACATTTCAAGATTAGCAAAAAGAGATATTTCAATTTAACATATTCCTCTGAGGTTTTCAATTTATCCTTTTCTTTTTAGCTCTTTCTTTTCTATCAAAAATTTAGTTTTTTAAGAAACACAATTACCACGAAAGATAATTTCCCCCCTTTTATGAAAAATTAATAGTATAATTATCACTGTTTCAAAATGTAATAAATGGCTCACGATCCTTATAATTCCAAAGCTTTTATCAACTCACCGCGACATGATAAAGTCACAGATCCCGCTCAGCGTGAGCTTCTTGTGTGGCGACTGTAGAATGGCCATGGTGATGAGGGCTATGTAAGAGTAAGGTGGCTTCACCAACGGTCCACCGACGGATCCGGAACCATCTCCACCACTGGCGGTGCTGCCCCCACTTCCGGCAATAGCCGACGGCTCAATGTCGCTGTCATCGCAGCCCATGGACATGGCATCGATGGCGGCGGCGGCCGCCCGCGAGGATCCACTGCATCCGGTAGAGCCGCGCTGACTCTTGTGCAGTGGCGGCGGCGAGAGCGAGACACTGTCGTGCAGCGAGTGCATGGGATCCGTGCTAGTGCTGGTGTGCATTCTTGCGGGCGATCACTGTAGTTGCTTGCACTGGAGATATTTCTTAATTAATTAGAGGACGCAACACTTGTATTTATTTTATTTGGTTTGACTATTTTGCTCAGGAACTGTGTTCGTTTTTAATTTTTTACTTCACTTGCAGTTATCTTTGGGAGTTTATACGATTTTTTTTTCACAGATAGATAACGCGAACCGATATCGATAGCACTGCTTATAAGGATAACGGTACAGATGGCCAGCAGCGGAGTGGAATGTGGAAAGTGGAAAGCGGAAAGCGCATCGTCCGTCGTCGTGTCCGTTGTAGGCGGAATCCGCTGGCCAAATGTTAACTGAATCGCAACGAAAACGAAAATCTTCTCGCCCAAAATGTTTTTCTACATAACTCAAACATTTATTTA
Organism: Drosophila seguyi; assembly: GCA_008042675.1. NCBI lineage: Eukaryota > Metazoa > Arthropoda > Insecta > Diptera > Drosophilidae > Drosophila > Drosophila seguyi. Next base: position 87,439 of record VNJU01006457.1, on the reverse strand, counting down.
TGAAAAACCGCTGCCATTGCCGCTGCCGCCGACGCTTCCCTGAGCTTTTGTGTCGCCGCTGCTATGTTTTCGTATCTCGAATAACTGTGATTCTACTGCCGGCGTCGGCGTCGACGCGGACAGCGCTGCAGCGGCAGCATAGCAGCAGCCCGGCAGCATCCTGTCAGCGAGAGTGAGTACGCCATCTCTCTTGTTCTGCCGGGGGATGAGATGACACGAACCAATCTACGCCGCTCTCGCCGTCTCTCTCTCTCTCGCACTAGGGTGTGTGTATGTGTAAAAGGATATAAAATGGTGGAGTGCTGCCTATAAATGTGATATTTGTGTTTTCCTCTCCCAACGGCAAATTGGCAGCGACTGCAGAAGCCAAAACTCAAGAGGGCGTTGGGTTGGCAGCGGGCGAATGGGAGGGGAGGAGGCGGACGGGAGGATAAACATTTTGCGCAAATTTAGATACCTTTTGCAGCTTTGACGTCGTGGCTCTTAATAATGTTTCATTATGTCAGCCACATGGATGAAGGCAGTCGTCCCATTCCCATTCTCCTGATGTCCCTCTGCTGAACCACACGCCGCTCTCTGTTCCCGTCCTCTCCTCCCGCGTTCAAATGTTAGCATTTTTATGTGCGAATGTTTTTCTAACCGTATGTCGGCGTTTCTCGTTTTCTCCTGGTTTCGCATTCTCATTCTTGCTCTCCCTACCTCAGGACACTTGCAAAATATTAACTAAAAGAATTTTTTAATTTTGGTGCTTTAATCTTTAGGATATCATAATAATAGCTGCATTAGTTGCCTACTTTTAGGGTAAATTAAACTTATTTTAATTGTTTAATTCTTTGTTGGAACACAATTACAAATATTTTAATTTTAAAACTTTAAATATTGTATAATTTACTTATAAGACAAAAAAGATCACGGGATCTCGTTGTTCATTTAAAGGAGATCGGACTGATCAACTGCGTTATGGATTAAGCTAAAACATTCATATAATGATACTAATAATATTTATATATCCCATTCCAATATAATTTTAAATTCACCAATAGAAAGAAAGTTTTTGGATTTTTAATTTAAGTTTCGGCTTAATATGTTAAAATAAATATTGTCAAATTATAATTGTAAATTAACTTAACAATTTGTTAAAGGCTTAGCAACCATCTTCATGAGTGTAAATTAAAACAATTTGGAATCGAAAAAAATGTAGTCTAACAAGTAATAATACTAGTAATTTTATAATTGTAAATTGATATAATTTTTTCTTTTCCCTAATTTAGGCCAAAGCCCATATATTTCAAATATTTATTCGTGCTTTAGCCATTTTTTATCAGTACATTTAAAAAAGTAATTCTTCCTTTTTCTGAGTGCATCTTGTCCTGTTTTTGGGGTGAAGAGGCAGAGGGAACGGAATGCGCCATTTTAGCCAACATCTCCTAAACACAATGGGGAAAGCAAGCTGTCGGGGAAGGGAAGGGCAAGAAGTGGGTGGAAAAAGAGGAGGAGGCAGGGAAACGGTACATGTGTTTGCTGCATTTGTACTTGTATCCAAGTGAGTTTTGTATTATTTCTCTTTTTCATTTTCGCTGTTTTTGTTCTCCAGTTGTTAGACATTATTGTTGTTGGAGCAGCAGCAGCAGTGTTTGGAGCCTTCCCTTTTCAAATTAAACATTCAGTAGTCACTTTTATTTGTTGTACTTTGTTCAAATTAGTTTTCCAGTTTTGCGGAAGTTACCCACACACACAGTGGCTTACACAGACAGTAACAGTAGCACACACACACACATAGAGAGAGAGAGACTGGAATACGACACAATAATGGCCGCCATCTTCTCATTCAGGACAATATTGATATCGCTTCCTTCACTCTTGGCATCGTTTTCATTATTCTATTTTGGCTTTGCCACCACTTTTATCCCCATTCCCACCCCTCTCCCCCCTTTTGTGTTACACTTACAAATCAATGATTTTTTGGCCAGATTTTTAGGGGCGTGGCACCGCTATTCCGGTATGTATCTTTATCCCGGTTTAGTGGTGTTGGTATTTACGGGAGATTTCGGGTATTTGGGATTTGGGGGATAGTCATCCGTTGAGCAATCTAGTTGCGCAAAATTGATTGCGGCTTTCCCTTTGTCTTCTTTATGAGCAAACAAAAGATTTTATGGCTACCAAACGAATATTGTTCGGGGCAAAAAGTAATCAAGTTGCCCATTCCTCCTAAAGCACGTATGTGGATCCAAAATCTTTATTAACAGGTAAACCAAGGGCATTTCCATGTTCAAAGGAAAGGCTTCATTTAATTAAATAAATAAGAAGAATATTTTCATTACAAAATATCATTAATGAAATCAGAAAAGTATGCTTTTAAGTTCTTGAAATATTACACCTTTCTAAATAAATTTGTACCATATATCTGAGGAATATTTAACATATTTATTTTTTTCTTAAACCATAAAAAAATGTAATTTAAATATAACAAAAAGTTCATATACACAGAAACTTACTTTATGCAGAACTAAATTTTCTTTAAAGTGTAAAAGTTTGTGTGTGCAACCGCAGATATAATAATTAAAACTGCTGTTTACACTAATTCTTTTTTCTTATTGCAGTTTTCTGTGGAGTGAATGAGTATTTACAAACTTGGTTGGGGTTTGTACTCTATTTCTTTTTTCAACAAATAATTATCAAACAATATATGAACAAAATAATTATAGTGAAATGATAACCAATTAATGAGGAAAATGGGGTTTTTTTATACCCTTGCAGGGTATTTTAATTTTTGTCAGAAGTTTACAACGCAGTCAAGGAGACATTTTCGACCCTATAAAGTATGTATATTCTTAATCAGCATCAAAAGCCGAGTCGATCTAGCCATGTCCGTCTGTCCGTCCGTCCGTTTCTACGCAAACTTGTCCCTCAGTTTTGAAGCTATCTGAATGAAACTTTGCACATATTCTTCTATATGCTCTCACTACTATATAAGTCGGAACCCGCCGGATCGGACGACTATATCATATAGCTGCCATAGCAACGACCGCTAAATTTTAATGAAAGAAATTATAACTTAGCCAATTTTTAAGATATTTGCATAAAATTTTAGATCTGACCATTTGGTATATATATCTCCACTATATCATATAGCTGCCACAGGAATATATATATCTGTTTGACTTTGTTGCTAGCAACATTTTTCGCCAGCAACACTCTGGCAACATTTATTTTATGACAGTACCCGAGAAAGCGAAAAAGTCAGAGCATTTTTCTTATTTTTCATCTACTTACTGCAAGGGTATTTAAACTTCGGCATGCCGAAGTTAGCTTCCTTTCTTATATTTTATTTATTTTTTTTTTTGTTGCAAATACTACATTCCAATTAGTAATTAATAAAGGCTTTTATTTCTTCTTTGTATGCATGCGAAACCAATTCCTTTTAAATATATATATCCTTGTAGTGGGAACATGTAGTATATGTATTTGTTGTAAACAATACAGACTATTCCAAACGGCTTATATAGCAAATAAATATTAACTATAGCAATAAATATTAACTATAGCACAAACCTCAAATAATCTTCCGCTGATTAAGGATAATCCAGTATCTGGTCCCAGTGTTTTGTCCTGTCATTCAAGTTAATCCCCTGGCAGATCCTTCGTAAATGTTTTATATCAAAAATATTTGCTCTTTCAATCCACTTTTCATTACTTAACCGCCTACTCAGTAGTTTCCATGGAAATTAAAGGTTGCCAACTATGTCACCACGCTCATCCCTATCGCTGGCCTTCCCCCATCCCTTGGTCATATCCGTATCCATGATGTCTTCTGTCGTCCTATGGTTAATCACCGCTTGAGCTCAGCATGAGTGCGGACGAAGGACGAGGGACTTTGGCGGCCAGTTGAGCGTGAGGATGCGGTGCAGTGAAGCTTTCGCAGGGGAACAATTAACTTATGGCCAAACAATAACGCCCAGGAATGCACGCTGACAGGAACCAGCCACCAGGAGCATATCCTGCTCAGCGCCGTCCTCAGGTTTGCTGCAGATATGTACATAAATATATAACCATCACCATCCCCATTCCGAACTGCAGCAACAGCGGCATGATCCAGCAATAATCCCTCTTTTGTCAGCAAATTTATTGCACACAAACAAACGACCAAAGGATACGCCAAGCGGATAAAAGGAGCAAGAGGAAGAGGGATACACCGACTACGGACTTCGGATTCGGATTTGGGATTGGTCTTTGGCTTGGATGAGCGCAGACTTTTCACAATACAAATTTTTATTGCGAAATCTGCAAAAGGCAAATAAAAGATTTGACACTTGAATTGCTTTGACTGCAAGGATCCGGCAAGGACAATCATTCTTGTTCGCACCAAACAAAGGAGACAGTTGCCAGACCCAAACGATGTCCCGCCTTCAGCATTTTACACTGCTGAAAAATGTTTTTATACATATATTTTACTTTAAATGAATGTTTTATTCATAAACAAGAAAGCCAAAAAAATCCATGTCCAAACCGTACTCCTTCGGTGATCTATTCCCTATTTTTATTACTCTCCCTCGAGTGTAGCGGCTTGGCGTCCTCTAATTTGTACACGAGATGCCGCATCCTGACATATCCTGCATCGATGGTCGGGATTCGGGCAGGTGGGGGCACCTGCTGAATAGCAAAGGCAAACACTCCCGAGGCCCGACAAAGGAGTTCAAGACGCGGGGTAAGGGCAGGCTTAATAGCTTCACTTCTCATGTCATTATTAAATCTTTGAAGTATCTGCAGAAAGGCCGTAAGAGATACACATACAGGCACTTGAATACTTGAGTGACGCTCAATTTGACGGACAAGGATGTGGAACCAACCCCGCCGTAAGGACAATGGGAAAAATCACAGCAGGCAACGGACAAATTGCACAACTGCAGCCGCAAATTTCGACCAGAGTCTCTCCAACCTGCCAACAAGTGGCAGGCACAACAATGGATTCGATTTAACCATTTCGTCCTTCTCCCTCCCGGAGTCGCAGTCCTGCAGGCGAGCTGGAATATTTCACGCTCGATTTATCCGGATTTTTTTTAAGCGCAGGGTTGGGATGAACAGCAAGTGCCACACACTGATGTTTCGTGGCTCATTTCATTCAGTTTTGTTCATTTGATGTGGATGTGGATGCGGATGGATGGTGGTGGCTGTGGTGGTTGTGGTGATGTGCTGATGCCTTTGCCTAAGCCTCTTGTTTGGCGGCAATAAAAATCGAGGACCGTGTGCCTAAGCCTCCTCAGGACCATTCCTGCCTCCGCCTCCTCTCCGGCCAGGATGTCAATTTCTCAATTCATAAATAAAACCCAAAGCCCTTTCAATGTGTCAGCACAAGTGTGGAAATTGCGGAGGGGCGCAGAAGGCATTGGCATCGCTGGCTGAGTGTGTTATTGTTGTTTATTTGCCAGTGCCTGGAACTGCCTGGGCCACCTATAACCACAGCCGAAGGATATCGCTCCCTTTGCCCGCTCGCTCGCCACGGTCTTTGCTCCTTTTTTGAATTGCTCTGCATCCGCGTGGAACTCAACCGGGTACTTGGATCGCATTAAGTTGATTTATTATGCAGCGCAGAATTCAATTAAGTGGGATGATTGTCACTTGTCCGTATGCCACGAAAGCAAAACTCTCTGGATATGGCATTGGTTTCCCTTCGACGTCGTTTGTGCCTTTTGCTCTCTTAACCGTTGGGGCGTGGCAGCAATTTGGACAGTTGGTAATAACTGTCTGGGATCCTCATCCGCCTTTTCCCCTTTCAACGCGTTCACGCCAAGCAGCAGCCGTGAAAGATAATCGTTTATTTGTTTTGGTATCAAGGATTATGAAGTCAATATTGGATGGGATTTTCTCTAATTTGTTTGGGATTATGGAATTTTCTGTCTTCTATAAGCGGAAACTCTGGAAGCTAAAACATCTGTTGAAGTTTTTTTAGGAGGCAGACAATTTACTAGTCACCCCTGTGAGGTATCTTATTTTTGATAGATAAAAATATACTATACAATTCAATTATTTATTGGAGAGTCTAAACTCTGTATTTACTTAATTGTTAATTAACATATGACGAAAATATATGTACATATTAAGCCTTTTAAAAAGTATTCTTCCATAACATAACTTTTGGCAATACAACCTTCTACACTATCTTGTACAATAAACTATTTTAATTTTCCTTGCTCTAAATACTTACATAAAAAACATAAAGTTTGAACAAATTACCAAATTAAGCTCTAAGGTTTTCAGATATGCCAACATGTCGTATGAGTAATACTTTACCTAGAACCTGTCAGAGATCTTCATTAGTTACCCAACCGTGAGCATGACAACAATCCACAAGAGGGATAACACATCACACTGGACGACTCTTAAGTGAAAACAAATTTAAATCAAACCAGAAAGAATCAAACTGTGAAATGGGAAATGGGAAATACGAAATTAGTGGGTGGGAAGTGGCGCAAGACACGCCTAATAAGTTGTCATCGGGCACGTGTGGCACGTGGACGCTACCCGAATCATCCAAAATCGAAGTGGGTGTCGGGTAATTCACACTTCCTGCCAGGGATACAGCTTCGTCCTGCGGGGTGGGCGGGGTACGGAGTGTCGCCTGTGGAATTTCATTAAATAATCGTTAGTGTAAATCAATTCGTTAGATCAAAGCAATGTGGGCGACATGGCGACAAATGAAAAGAAAATAGAGGACACAATGCCCGGATATGGACACGGTGAGTCTCAGCCCGGATCGATGCTGGGCGTGGATATTACCAATTTGCGCTGCAAATAAAATGCGAACAATAAATATTTGCCTGCACTGTTGATGAGGATATCACAAACAAGTTAACGCGTGCCCAAAGGCCCACGAAGTGCGAACACGTGCGGGATGGTGTCATTGGTTTTATCAGAGGCTATCAGTGTCCAAAATCAACAATATTGAATCTGCTATCACCTAGGGTAGGAGAATAAGTTTGCAAACAGAATTTCCCACCGAAAAGCTAGTAGATTCATTTAAGAGCTTTCAGAGAATATAACGTTTTCATTTAAAATGTGATTAAACTTAAAGACAATTTGCATTTAATGCATATAATAATCAATCTATATAATTACTTTTGAACAATAAACTCCCAACTTATATTTACAACAATTTTTCGATATACTCAAAAATGTTTTACAACTCCCTTCTGAGATTCCATTTTGTTTTCTCTAAAACCCAGTCTTCATATGGAGAGCTCGCAAATCTTTCTTCCCATAATCGCATTAGGTGGACAGACGAATGAGCACTAAATCAAAATCGTCAGCCACTACCCACTCAATCCATTCAGCCATTTGATTGTCATTGTCCTTTGGAAGGAGTACAAGCGTTTGAAATTTAATTTAACGCATTTACATGCAGCTTAAGATCTCCAGCTCCGGCTAAGGCTTGGGCTCGGCCCCGGGCCATGGTAAACAAATCAAATGTATTTAGAGGAGTGAACCGAGCCCAACTCAAACAAAGGGAAGCGAATGAAATTTCGAGGCCTCGTCCTCATCCCCATCCTCGTCCTCGTCCTTGTCATCAGAGGAATCCGCCTGCGACCCTGCGCACATTCACGGATCGGTTCTGGGGGTGGTTCTTCGAGTTGAGTCGAGTTGAAAAACTCAATATTTGAATAACTTACTACCGTGTGGAGAGCAAACTTTCAAGTGAAGACCGAGGACACTGGCGGGTCGTAAAAGGACAATTATTTGCTTACGCGTTGTCATTCAAATTGAGTTTTAATGTTGGGCGGCGCGCGTAATCCCGTAAATCCCGTTCCCGTTCTAGTTCCCATTTCCTGGGTCCCTGCAGCAAGTGAACCGGCTGCTTGGAGTCCATGTGGGCACCATTATTTGCTCTATCACGTTCACGTATTAAAAGTTATGAGGACATTATATGTACAGCCGTAGTAAACACAAATATCTATAATCCCCGTCGCCCTCACCCTGCGGGCATTCCGGGCGTCATTCCGGCCGGAACTCAGGCTAAAAGTTCGGAGTTCGAACTCAGGGGCCGGGTACACATGTACGGGCGTAATTGTTTGTAGATGTCCTTAAATGTCGTGAGAATATTCAGTTTGTTTTCCTCTCCTCCGGAGAAGAGGCTGAGGCCCCGCTTTGTTTTGTGTATCTTGCCGGGAGGGAGACGAGAGCCTGTTGCGTACCTCAATATCATATCGATTATAAGTTTCTCAATGAGTTTTTCAGGAGTTCAAATTGCATTTTGTATCGGGAAGCATCGTTGGGATTATCGGTGGGTGGCTATATTTTGTAGAGGTACAAAAATATAGTTACCTTGATCTTAATTTTAAATAAAAAAAGCTTGTCAGCATCACAGATCACAGATCACTGCAATGGGAAGATACTTAAAATGTTATTAAGTTATTTAGAAGGTCATAAATAAATACATATGAAACAAATATAATAACATTTATTGTATGCATTTTAAAAAATGTTTGAACTAATATGTATGGATTTAAATTACTTCATTAAGAAGAAATTCTATGTTTTTGATTATTTAATTATACAAAATTAATAGGTATATATAAAAAAATTAAAAAACAAAATTTTTATATAACTTATGATATTATATAAATATATTTATTAAAATAATACCAAAACTAATGTGTGCCAAAAAAAGAATTTAAGGCAGGATATTTATTTATCACAGCATTAAAAGTAAAATTTTATTACAAAATTATGTTGAATACTTTTGAGTATAGTTAAATATACTGAAAGTTAAGAACTACCTCTTTCCAGAAAAAAATGAACCTTAAGGTGTTTATATTCAAACATTTAAATTAATTTGTTTGTTATTTAATAATGCACTTAATTAAGAACCCAAATAATATCGAGCTCCCAGTCCCGGCAGTAAAATATCCTTAAAAGCGGCTAGTTCGTAGCTACTCTGGGGTTTTTCTAGATTTCCCCTCCTTCCTCGTCCGCCCGCCCAACTCAGATTGTGCGAACAATTTCCATATTATGCCGAATCCGTATCGCCTCTGAAGTCTGAAGTGTTTTTGCGCAAAAAACTGTAATTTTTATTCATTTCCAGGACGCACTCTGAAGTGCCTGCTAAACGATTATTAGCAATTTGATATAACTGCATGTAAGTACAACACGAGAACAAGTCAACAACGGATTCACCCACACACCCACACGGTCTCACACACACACACACACACACACAAGCACGTGTGGCCACTTACATAAGAGTGAGGCAGTGGGTGTGTGGGTGCGACGGCAAACAGTGGAAAATCACTTCAGTTAACTAAATCCTCGCAACAACCATGCGCCGACTGCGACGCGGCAGCACAGCTTCATGACGAGGATGTCTGGGGGTGAGAGATGGCCAGACGGCGAGAGAGAAACAGCGACAGCCGAAAATAAAGCAGCCATTGCAGTGGGCGTGTCCCTGGCCGGAGAGCCAATCAAAAGGCGAAGTCCTTGCAGAGGCAACGTCGACGCTGGCAGAGGCTGTATAAGCTGCAGAGGGGCGAGAAGAGAGAGGAGCAAAGATGGAAGCAGGAGTGGAGAGATTTAAGCTCATTGCCATATTTTCGCTGTGCTCTCTTTTGAATTTACTTTACTAACAAAACATGACTGTTGGGAGGCAAAAAGGAAATTGTTTTATCAAATGGGTTTCCTTACGCTTTTTTATTATGAAATTAATTTCCAACATCGCTTCGCAGTCGTTGCCGTTCCCTCTCCCTCCGATGTCTCTCGCTCTCCCTCTTTCTTTGGTAGCCATTTTCCAGTTTTGCCCCCCGCTCGCCTTTGAGCATGTGTTTACTCTAGTTTTCCTTTGGCGCTGCCTTAGCTATTCCTCCGCGCGTTTCATTTCGTTCGAGCATTTAATGGAAATGTTTGCATATCTCCCGTTCCTGCTTCCTCTCCATTTTCTTTTTCCCCCTTCGTCCATTGTTCGGCATTAAAATGCAAATCTTGATTATGAATTTAAGCCAGGCTGGCAAATGAAATTCATTCGCCACTTCATCTGTTTCGGAGTCCTAGAGCCTTTATTTGGTTGCCTTTGACTTTGTAGCAAATAAAATAATGATTTCGCGGATATCCTTTCTAGAATTGTCAGTAGTCAATTGTAAAAAAAAGTAATGGAAATGTGTTGCCTACATCTTCGCGCTGAACATCTTCGAGAAATAATTTGATATTTTCCTAAATGTATAGTCGTATCTTATATTTTTTAGGCATTATAATAAAATTTACACTTTTACCAGAGTAATAGTATTATAGGATTTACCTTTGATTTAGCAATATTATTGTAAAAAAAGTATTTTTTTAAGTTCAAAATATGAAAATTGACTTTTTATGTTTTGTCACAAAAAATATCTAATTATTTTTACAGATATATGTTATATAAAGCTTCTAATATACTATGAATTCTTGGTAAACTTTTCTCGACATTTAAAAAATGAAATATTCCTTATATTGCAGAGCCAAAAAATATATATTTATATTGCAACCACTTGTAAAAGTGAAAAGAGTGTGTGTGACATATGTTATTCAGTTGTAAGTGCAATGAAGGAAAAAGATAAAATCGATGGGCATTTCTGGCCAGCACACTTGACGGGCTTCCTCTGTTCTGGAGTGTTGAGTTCAGCATTGGCCAAATCGCAACAACAAATTAATAACGTGTTATGGACAATAAAGGCACTTGACTATCGCAATTCCTCCTGCACGTCTCCCTGTTTTCGCGATTGTAGCCCACATAATGACCGTCTTGGGGGAGCTATGTATTATGAGAGTAGTGTCATAACAGACAGAGAAAGTTACTCAATGCAGTGGAAGCACCTCTGCCAGATCGATAGCACTATGCTGCTGGTAAGGGTTTTTTGTATGGTATTGTAACTCCTGGAGACTAAAAAGATACTGGTGACACCATTTGTTAACGTTAAAAACATGTATTATACAAAGATTTTGGCCTTATAATAAACTAGTGTATATTATAATGTTATTCGTTTTTATTCAAATTCGTAACTACGAATATAACCCTAAAAATACAAAACTAAACTTTAATACACATCTAAAATTATTTTATTTATTTATTGCTCAGCTTTTCAGTTGCTACAAGCTTTAAATTTATTTTACTAAAGACGTATTTTTCTTCTATTTAGAAATCTAAAAGCTAGCCCCTGCTGACCAGTGTAATCGATACGAAAATCATACTCAAAATAGAATGGCCACTAAGTCAGTTAGCAAGAATGTTGGTCTGCTAATTGTAAAATCAGTTTAGGCGCACTTTTCAATGGACTCAAATCGGGCGCTGCCAACGCGGAATACTTAAATCTAATAAAAAATATATATAAATAAAACTATTGAAACTATAAATCAAATTACCAATTAATTGTGTCCGCTTTATGTCCGGCCAGTGAGTCGCGAGTTTGGTGTGGATTATAGAGCAGTCGATCCCAGCCAGCGAGGATGGTTCAGTTCCTGGGAAATCCGGGCGCCAATGGTGGTCAGTGCTCATTGAGTGGCTTCATGGCCACTGGCTAATCAAATTTGCAACTAATCCAGAGAACTTGACCTTCAAAAAGGGGGTTTTCAGTTCTTTAGAATAAATATTCGTAAAAACTTTTAATCATTACAAACACTATAAAGTTTCTAAATCAAAATGTCCAATTCTAATATTTTAAAAAGTTTTCTATCCCAAGGAAGCTAAAGAGAAATATATTTTAATCCTTTATCCTGAAATATTATTGAAAAATTTACTCTGAATACCCTTGGAGGGGCTTTAAGATTTTACGGTAGAGTTTCCACCGGACTAAGGCTCTATAAATCATATAATTTCTAGACAGCATCAAAAGCTGAGTTGATCTAGCCATTGCGGTTAGGAAATAAATATTTACCTATTTATTATTTTTTATTTTATATATGGCTATTAATATTATAAGGGCGGTATTAAAATTGTAAAATTTAAATGAATCTACATTTTCAATATGCCGAAATTTTATAAGGGGATATTAAAATTGTCGAAATTTATGCTTTGGCTTAGTCCGATGTGTTTGAAAAACTTTGATTATTGAATCTAGATTTAATGTCTCAATCTTTGTCCTCTTGGTGTTATGATAATATATAAAAACGAACAAAAGAAAGATGAACCAAAGTCACATATTTCGATTCGCCATTAAAATCTAACGTTTTTGAGAATAATGATTCCGTAATAATCGAATTCAATTGCAAACTGAAAGTTTTTTTTACCTTTCCGAAGTTAACTCCTTTCTTGTTATATATGAAGTGAGAAAGACTTTTACCTATCGTTCCTAGTGTTACGCTATTAAATATTTACAATATACATTTTTCTTCCGTATCATACCCCAACCCTAATCACAGAACTAATTCACATGGTGACCCTGGACAAGACGGGCAAAAAGTCCTTCGGCATCTGCATAGTACGCGGCGAAGTAAAGGACTCGCCTAACACCAAGACCACCGGCATTTTCATCAAGGGCATTGTGCCCGATAGTCCTGCTCACCTGTGCGGGCGCTTAAAGGTTGGCGATCGAATCCTCTCGCTAAACGGCAAGGATGTGCGCCATTCCACCGAGCAGGCTGTCATCGATCTCATCAAGGAGGCGGACTTCAAGATCGACCTGGAGATCCAGACCTACGACAAGAGCGACGACCAGCAGCAGCAGGCGAAGGGAGATCAGCGCAGCAATGGCTACATGCAGGCCAAGAACAAATTCAACCAGGACCAGACGCCCAACAACAATGCGGGCGGAATGGGTCAGGGGATGAATCAGGGACAGGGAATGGGAGGCATGAACCGGCAACAGACGCAGATGCAGAAGCGTAATACCACATTTACGGCATCAATGCGACAGAAATACAGCAACTATGCGGAAGAGGATGACGAGGATACCCGGGATATGACCGGTCGCATTCGCACGGAGGCGGGATATGAGGTGGGTTATTAATTAATAAACATTTCAATTAAGTTATACATATATTAAAACCCTAATCCCCCCAAATCCTTCAGATCGATCGCGCTTCCGCCGGCAACTGCAAGCTGAACAAGATGGAAAAAGATCGCGACAAAGAGCAGGAAGATGAGTTTGGCTACACAATGGGTAAATCCCCTCAAGAACACCAATCTAACTAGCTAAGAAAACTCTCTTCCAACCAGCTAAGATCAACAAGCGATACAACATGATGAAGGACCTGCGGCGGGTCGAGGCTCAGAGGGATCCCAGCAAGCCGCTAGGCATAGCTCTTGCCGGGCACAAGGACCGCCAGAAGATGGCCTGCTTTGTGGCTGGCGTGGATCCTAACGGAGTGTTCGCCAGCGCAGACTTTAAGCCCGGCGACGAAATTGTCGAGGTCAACGGCAATGTGCTGAAGAATCGCTGCCACTTGAATGCCTCCGCCGTGTTCAAGAATGTGGAAGGGGACAAGCTGGTGTTGATCACCTCGCGGCGCAAGCCCAACGATGAGGGCATGTGCGTGAAGCCAATAAAGAAGTTTCCCACCTCGTCGGATGAGGTAAGTGGGACATTTTAATATTTAGTAGTCTTATATTATTTACGTTCTTCCTTCCCGACAGACCAAGTTCCTCTTTGACCAGTTCCCCAAGGCGCGCACGGTGCAGGTGCGCAAGGAAGGCTTCCTCGGCATCATGGTCATCTATGGCAAGCATGCTGAAGTGGGTAATGGTATCTTCATCTCCGATCTGAGGGAGGGCTCCAATGCCGAGCTGGCGGGTGTGAAAGTGGGCGATATGTTGTTGGCAGTCAATCAAGACGTAACACTAGAGTCCAACTACGATGATGTGAGTGTTGCGTACGAAACAATTCCATCAATTTGTCATTCATTCCCCCCTGACCTCAGGCAACTGGACTGCTGAAACGTGCTGAGGGCAATGTGACCATGATTCTATTAACCCTCAAGAGCGAGGAAGCCATTAGGGCCGACAAGGAGGCGGAGGAGAAGAAAAAGGAGGGTGAGAGCTGTTTCTATCAACAGATTACCTAAACTCTTAACTTTGAACTCTCCAATCCACAGAGGCGAAGAAGGAGGAGGAGAAGCCACAGGAACCCGCCACAGCCGAGATCAAGCCGAACAAGAAGATTCTCATTGAGTTGAAGGTGGAGAAGAAGCCGCTGGGCGTTATAGTCTGCGGTGGCAAGAACAACCATGTCAAGGTGGGCCTCATTCGGGTTCCTTTGTCGAAAATATTCCATTAAAACCTTCCTTCCAGACTGGTTGTGTGATCACACACGTCTATCCGGAGGGAGCCGTGGCCGCCGATAATCGCCTCAAGATATTCGACCATATTTGCGATGTGAACGGGGTGCCGACCCACGTGGGTGCCATGACCACGTTGAAGGTTCATCAGCTGTTCCACACTACCTACGAGAAGGCCATCACCCTTACCGTCTTTCGAGCCGATCCGCCAGAGCTGGAAAAGTTCAATGTGGACTTTATGAAGAAGGCGGGCAAGGAACTGGGTCTCTCCCTGTCGCCCAACGAACGTGGCTGCACCATAGCGGATGTAGTAAGTGTTCGCAGCAGTTAACAGAGAAAGTACATCTTTAAGATACATTTCACTTCGTAGATACAAGGCCAGTACCCGGAGATCGACAACAAACTGCAGCGCGGCGACATCATCACCAAGTTCAATGGCGACTCGTTGGAAGGCCTCACGTTCCAGGTCTGCTACGCTTTATTTAAGGGTGCCAACGGCAAGATCTCGATGGAGGTGACTCGACCCAAGCCCACTCTGCGCACCGAGGCGCCCAAGTAGAGACGACGATCCTCCGAGAGGGAATCACTCTTGCAGCATCCAATAAAAGATCCGAGACACTTCTTATTCAAAACAATCTGTTTTCCGTTAAGGGTTTTATTTGAAAATGGGAGCTCCTTAGGCTATAGAGCTTGCATTGGATGCGATACGGGGCCACAGATCTGCGCATTCCTTGGCCACGGGCCCGGTTATGGCCGAGCCCTTCATTTCGCCCTTGTTGTTTACTATTACCCCGGCATTGTCCTCGAAGTATATAAAAACGCCATCCCTCCTCCTGAACGGTTTACGCTGCCGAATCACTACGGCAGGCATGACCTGAAATGGAAGTACAGATAGATTAATAAAGTTAGGCAAAATGAGGTAAGAATGAAATGTGTGATTAAGCCGATACTGGTTAAGGACAAAAGTTGAGCTTTTCTTATATTTTTTGTCAATTTAATCTAATTTAATATATTAAATCTGCTTATTTCGCCATGTCAATAAATTTCAAGGGAGTTTACAAAAACAAATCCAAGAAAACGTGATTTGGCAAGATAAGTTATCTTGCCGGTTATCAAGTATAACGAACATATACAACTTCTAAAACCACATATTCCAAATTTTAAAGTTTACAACAAATTTGTGTCATCCAATTATAGAGAAGAAAAAATCGATACACAGCGGATTTCACTAAAAAAAAAAACAGCAGAATGTTGCAATTTGCATCAGCAAACAAACCAAATTCGCTTCATTCAGTAAGAATCAGAACAAAAACAAAGTGTATAACAACGTGAGACATTCACTAAGCCGCTACTTTCTAGTAAACGTCTAAAATATTTTCGATATTTGCACATTTCTGCACTTTTCACACACTTTTCCGCACATGGAGCCGCACTCACCTTCTTCCTCAGCTCAGGCTTGCCCTTCTTGACGGTGGCCACGAACATGTCACCGACACCAGCGGCTGGCAGACGGTTCAGACGACCGCGAATTCCGTGCACGGCAATAACATACAGGTTCTTGGCACCTAGAAGCACACGGGGAACATAAGTAAGTCCACATCCCAATCTACGCCAGCAACAGTCACTCACCTGTATTGTCAGCGCAGTTCATCACAGCGCCCACGGGCAAACCCAGAGAGATGCGGAACTTTCCTCCCGCGGTACCTCCACGTCCTAGATGGCGAAAAACACAGATAATTAGTTTGATCACTACATTGCTTCACTCTCGACGGCATCGCATATTTATTTATCACAAATTGCCCGTGAATTCGCCGATTTAATTGGATTATTTTTTTGCATTTTTACCTCTCTTCGACATTTTGCTGCTTGTTCGGAACCGAAAGGAAGTAAAAAGAAAGAGCTAGTTCGCTCAACGAACCACAGCCAACTTTGCTTGGAACTAGCCGGGGCTGTAAGCCATCCGATATTGAACTGAATGACTTTATGAACTAGCTTGCGAACCACTTGGTTCTATCGATATACGGTCACTTTCTTAAATTTGATGTGCTTTTTGGGCTAGGCGTAGTATTTCTTATACTTAGTAATTATATAAATCGATGTCCGCATAAAACTCAAAACTGTCTTAAAAAAGGAGAAACCAATTCGGTAAATAGTGCTATACGAAGATATCGATTCATCGAATGCGATGCTTTCCGAGGTTATTTCGATGTTTTTGTTCATATCGTTAAGCGATGCATCGATGTTTGACGAAACATCGGTTACCTTATTGAGTTGGCTTTGGAGTTGCATGTGAAATAGAGAAAAATTAAATGATAAGCACACAATAAAAAGAAAAAGGCTGGTTTTAAAGCATTATTGTTTATTTTATTTATTTTATTACGTTTTTGTCCCAATATTAATCTTAATTAAACAAATGTAAAAACTTTACTATTGTTATTATTTATTTTATTATCACATTTTAAAAAAAATTATTAAAAGGAATAGTTAAGAAGCTTATTGTTTGCACGTGTAACAAATAAATAAAGTTAAATAATTAAAAAAGAGGTTTGTTCCTCATCTTGACAAATAATATTGAAAAATATCTTAATTTCGATATTTGGGAAAACAAAATTTCGTGATATAAATATATCATTCTTATAAAAATATCGATATTTTGATATTTTTATATATAATCAACAACCCTAGTTGTCAACAAATAAAAACAAACGCATTTAAAACACTACTTTTTTCGTCACGGGAATTAATTATTACGATGGGCCGTGCGTCTAATAGAGTACACCATTTCTTTACGTATGACGAAAAATCTAAAGAATCGTCTTGCAACATATGTGCCTCGAAATTAGCTGGCCGACATGCAACAAATTTAAAACGCCATTTAAGCACGAAACATCTGGAAACACTTAATTCGCTAAATGAAGACATTGGAGACCCAAAAAAAATCAATTTTAAAAGAAGAAAAATAACGATCGAGACATCTGAAGATACAGTTATTTCAGCCTTAATAAATATTGCTTCCGATGGCGAAAATCCGTTATCAATCTTTGACAACGAAGGGCTTTGTAGTATTTTATGTCCCATTTATAATGCCTTGGAAATGACTCCAATAACGTCTCAAAATATAATGGATCACGTTAGGGAAAGAGAGCTGTCCATAAAAGAAGTCATAAGGGCTTCCGTGGAAGGAAAACTTGTATCACTTAAACTTGATGTGGCAACCAGACTAAAAAGATCCGTTCTAGCCATTCATTTACAATTTATTAATTCCACCTTAACAGCGACCGAGATCGTCGGCAAAACACTTGGAATTATCCAGTTGTCTGAGGATCTTAGCGGACTGGAGTTAAAAAATAAAATAGTCGAGACAATTGAGAATTATGGCATCCATGTGGATCAGCTTTTTAGGTAAGCATTCATATAAAAAAATACTATATACATAAATAAAATTAATTATTAATTCCAGCATCACGGCCGACAACGGGAAGAATATGGATACGGCTATTGAGCTGCCTAATGAGGATGCCAATGAAGAATGTCTAAATGTTGGGGAGAACGGCGAGAATTTCATGGAATTGCTAGAATCAATGACTTTTCCGAATGTCCAGCTCCAGCGTTGCGCCGCTCATACCCTGCACTCGTGCGTGCACGACGTAAATAGACAATGCGAGTTTTTCCAAAAAGTCCTCACCTGCCGCCAGATGTGTAAAGTTTTGCGCACCTCAAAATATAGGTACTGGATTGGTCGTTTTTTTATAATTCGTTAATTGAAATATATGTATTTCCTTGCAGGCGCACATTGATGCAGAAGAACAAACCTATTCCAACTCTCGATGTTCCTACACGGTGGAACTCTTCGTACACGATGCTTGCTCAATTATTTGAGCTTAAGGATTTCATTACTTCAGAAATTGATGCCGATTTCAACATAGACTGGACATGGGCTAAGATGTACCTAGAAGCCTTCAAAGAAACCCATGAAGCCACATTAATGCTCGAAAGGGAGCATTTTTCTTATAGCGACTTCTTTATTTTGTGGATGGAACTGAAGCTGAAAGCTGAAAAAAGTCAAAACTACCTAATGAAGGAGTTTTTGGCTCACCTCATATTTCGCGAAAAGCAGTTGCTGGAAAACAAAGCTTTCTTGGCAGCTATATATATGGACCCGAGAATAAATTTGCTTTTGTCGGAGCAACAAAAAACTACGGCCAAAATATATTTAAATGAGATAGCATCTCGTATTTTGAGTAAAAAGGAAACAACAAAGATACGTTTAATCAAAACTGAAACTAGCATGGATGAGGATAAGGATAAATCGCTATTGGACACATTTCTTGACGATATACAGGCAGTTCCCAAGACACAAGACGTCATAGTTTCGGAAAAACTTGCGAATACCTACATGGAAATTGAAAACTTTACCGTAGCTTATGGCCGATTACCTCTCAACAGTGATATAAAAAAGTTCTACGACAATTTAAAATTTAAATCACCCCAAATTGTTAAACTTGTACAGGTGGTGTTGGCCGCACCGGCATCTCAGGTGACAATGGTCAAATCGTTCTCAGCCCTAAAAGTTGTTCTTAATGATCGGAAGACGTCAACTCCAGAAAATATGAATTCGCTCCTAGTAGTTAGGCTTAATTCTTAATATAAAATGGTCTAAACATTAAAAGATATATGTATATATATTAAAAGTTGTCTAGATAAGATACACTTTCTTAAATTTGTTTAAATTTATCATTTATCCATGTGTAAGTTTTCTTGGGAGATAATTTTTCATTTAATTATAAATATTTAGAATTACTTCTCTCGAGTTTTTCGACAAAACTAAGTACAAAATATGAATCATTAAAAGGATGTATTTTCCTAAACAGTTCACTCTTACAGTACTCACTGTACTCTGCTTTGGAACTAGATCAATTTCCTGCTGAACAAGAGCTAAGGTTCCGCGATAAACAGCTGTTTTCCTATTATCAACTGTTGATTGAAACAAAGAGATGTGAAAAGGCCCGCAGAACATTCCATTGAAAAACTCCACCCAACGCGATGCATTCCGCCCAGGCGCAGGCCCAGGCCCGCGACAAGATCTTCAAGAGCTGGTCGGGAATCAGCGAGGTGGCCATCATCAAGGAGGTGGCCACCAAGGGCGAGCACATCGCCCTTTGCATGGAGTACTGGGCAAAAAAGCGAAAAATTCCCACCTCGGAGTACTGTCACATCTTCTACGATGTGGTC
Organism: Drosophila seguyi; assembly: GCA_008042675.1. NCBI lineage: Eukaryota > Metazoa > Arthropoda > Insecta > Diptera > Drosophilidae > Drosophila > Drosophila seguyi. The sequence goes on along the minus strand of VNJU01006457.1, from coordinate 67,981 downwards.
CAGGCCTATGTGCAGCGGCTGCTCTCGGAGCGATTGGTGTGCAAGGCGGAGGACGTCATCCGTAATGTGGACCGGGACGTCAAGTGTTTCTTCTTTCAGTTCGCCTGCGAGTGCCAGGACGAGGATCTGAGTGAATTCGTTCTGGATCACCTTCGCAACCGGGAGCCACTAATGTACGAGCAGGAGGAACCCGTCCTGGCCTATCACTGGTCGCTGGTGCAGCAACTGAGGGAGTGCGACTCTTTGTTGGCCAAGCACAGGGTACAGCTGCCCCGCGTTAACATAGAAGATCTGATGACCCTGCCGGAGGAAGCACTACAACTTTTGCTTGTGGAGCTATACTTTGCCAATGGCAACGAATCTCTGCTGGGATCTCTTTCCAAGGAAATGGTCTGGCAGCATCTGGTGGATAGCAACCAGCCAGAGAAGCTGCAGCGATGGTGTCAATGCCAAGAGGCAGCCGTGGATACCCAGGAAGCGCTTTCGCCTTTGGAGCAGGGATTTGTCGCCTGGAAAATAGAAGACACTATGTACGAATATGCCTTGGAGCAGATGCAGCAGCCCAGCGAAGTGCTTCGCAACTTTTTTGCTCGTGCTGGTTACTTTTTTAGGGACGAGTCCAACGATATTCCCACCCAGTTGCGACGCCTTTGCACCATGCAATGCCTGGGGAAACATGTGGATCTCTTAAGCCGTCAGCCCCTGGCTAAATATCTGCTGGATCGCGGCCTCCATTCCTTGCTTTTAATGGACTGTGTGCCCGTTGCTTCGTTGGAACAGCTGGCGGGCAGTGAGACGCACCAAGAGGCGTTGCTCAACTTAATCGTGGACCTTAAAACGAATTCTTTGACCGAAAACGAGGGATTTGAATCGGTAAGAGAAAGAATTTCCTGTAAACTAACACAGAATATTCACTTAGGTCGCGTTTTTCTACAGGTTTCTAAGAGTGTTCAGACGTACTTGGAGAAAACCCATGATTCGGCCGACTCCTTTCAGGGACACCCCCTGCTCACCTTTTACGACTTTCTGGGCCAGAAGCCGAGTGTGCGTTCCCTGGAAGGATTCCTAACCTCAACCAGTTTAGGACGAGTGCCGTATCTCAAATCCCTGACATCTCGCTTCGATCACGGGCCCACAAGCAGCAGTTCCGGCCTGCCAACGGCTCACGACCTCTTTCTGAAGTTCAAGCACATCAATTTGACACTCCTGGGCGCCGCTGGGCACGGTGAGCTAGTCAGTTTCTCGAATCCTCGCCTGTGTCAACGGTATGCGCGGAAATCTCAACTTAATTACACTCACTACCTAAAGCAGCAAAGGAGTGCCTATGCGGTTTACTACCTGATCACAGAGCAACTGCAGCTTTATGGACAGATCACAAAGACGCAGCTCTTCCATGCCTGCGAAACGGTCACCCAGATGGCGCTTCAATACGCTGGCGACGAGGAGTTGGTTACCCATTGCGTGGCCTGTTGTGAAATGTTGGGATTCGATACGCAACCCCTACGAAGTTTCCTCCTTCTGCAAAGGAAGATGCCAAATCGAAAGGGCGGAGGGAGTTACTCGGATTTGCTGGCTGAATGGGATCGCAATCTGGTGCAAAAGCTGGAGGCAAATACCAAGGAGTTTCCCCTGGAACTCTACCAGGCTCTGATGCGTCTGGCTGTGCGGGATACGCCAGGAAGGCTGCCAGTGGCTTTACTTGAATATTATGCCTCCAAGAACGACTGGTGGCACCTGTTGCTGCTGTTCCAGTACTTTGATCTTCCCCTGAGTGAGCTTAAAAAGCTCCTGCCACACTTCAAGTCATCTCCTCTAGGTGTCCACCTCCTGCGTGCCTTGAGCTATGAATGCATCGGAGATCGGCAGCATAAGAGGAACTTTCAGAGACCGCCGCGTCGGAGTGGAGAGACCCAGACAAACTCCTCGCAAGAAACGATGACCAACTCGTCGCACAGTTCCAATCAAGACAGTAGCATCCAGCAGCTTCAGAGGAATTCGGACCAATCCCTGTGCACATTGCTCACGCATACCGCTCGTCAGGATCTGTTTGCCATTATCCTGTGCAGCACCAACAATCTGCAGGATGAGGCCATTGCCACCACAGCCCAGTTCCTGGACAAGATGCTTGGCAGTCCTGCTCCGCATTGCAGTAGCATCAATCTCTTGAGACACTGCATCCGTCAGGAGCTGCCTGTCTTAGCCGTGCTGGCCGCCATACTGAGCGAACAGAACCGCGATTGGTGTTGGCTCGTTTGGCTGGCGGTGGCTAGCAATCAGTGGAATCACCTGCTAAGGGAGGCCACCGCTACCACGGCGCGAGAAGAGAATCGACTGGATTGGGTGTGGTCTGTCATCCGAGGAGCTGTAGCTGGGGGTCAGGTGAATGCCCTGTTGCATAGCCTGGAAATCTTTCAGCCGGTAAGCATTCGTAATTTAGATGTTAGACTTTCAATTTAAATCCTTTGCTTTTCAGGATTGCAAATTTACACATCTGTGCCGCTTTCTTCAGCTGACTGCCCAGCAGGAGGACTTTAGCGACGCCACCATCGTGGAGCTGCGTCAGTTCTTTTGCAGCTGGAGCCAGGATGCAGTGACTCTGCCCCTATGTGGCTCCTTGCCGCGCAAACAAGTGATGCAACGCTCCATCGGTCTGCTGATCACCCAACTGCAGTCCAACTTTGACTGCATCCTGCAGCAGCAGCGATTCCTTGACTGCATCTGTCGCTCGGATGTTGGAGACATATGCGACTTGCTAGATTTCTGTCTGCTGCACAAAGTCTTTGGTGTAGCAGCCACATGGCTGAGGGAACTGGACATCGATCTGGAGCAGCTGGTGAAGAGGGACAGCTCGGAGTACAGGCGACTGGTGGAGGCTCTCACCGAAGCTCGAGCCTACGAGGAAGCTCTTCAGCTGGCCACCTTGCTGCAGTTGCCGCTGAGCGATATAGTCTATGGCAAATGGCTGACCGAACTGGAGGGAGGTGTACTGCGACCCCATCAGGAGTACGAAAGGGAGATTGAGCAACATGCTTTGCCACCCGCCATTCTGGTTAACTTTCTGCTGCAGGCAGCGTCCTCCGCCGGACAAATGGGCCTCCGGCGCTACGAGCTACTCCAGAGTGCGCTGGGCGTGATCAAGCAGCACCATTTGTTTCCCAATGAATCCTTTGACCGAGATCAGATTGAGTACGATATGGTCTTGTGTTATCTGCAGCTGCCGGAGGATCAGCTCGCCCAGTTGACCATTTACCATTCGGAATACTATGAACAAATTATGCTACAGGAGCGCTGTGTCCTTTACAAATCCTTCTCTGAACTCAAGGAACTGGCTGGAATCGATGACCTTAGCATATCTGGTAAAACCCTGTTGACTTCGGACATGGAAACACGGCTGGACACCCTGTTAAACACTCTTCTGGACAAGGGTGATATTGTTGAAGCCCTACGTCTTCAAGAGCTTTTTGAGTTTCGGCCAAATGACCTACGATTTATTGTGTTCGCCATGGCATTGGCCGAAGGAATGACTAGCATCAGCAATCTGTCCAGCAAAGAGCGCCAGCTGCTCGGCGAGATCGAAAAGAGTGCGTTCCCCAAGTTTAATCGAATTACGCTCAACCAGAATGTGATGACGCGCTGGGGAAGCGACCTCTCCGACACCTGCTCAGACAGTGTGGCATTGGAGTTCGAGGAAATCCCCTCCAAGGAGAAGCAACAAACGCTGGACACCTTGCTAGGCATCGGGTCGAAATTAAAATATGGTGTGGAGCTTGGCAGGCGCATTGTGCTGGCGTACAGGGCGGCCATGTATTTGGACAAGGAGTATCTGGATGTGCTACGAACCAAGGATGCCGGTGTTTTGTTAAAGAGCGCCGCTGGAGAAGATTGCCTGCAACGTCTGCTGGTGGTCAGTGATATACAAATATCCACAAGAATGACGCCAAAGGAGATTGCTGAGAGTTTGGCCCTGGAGCTGACCACTTGTATTGTCCGTCCGCGCTTCTATATCTTTAATGCCAAAGATCAGCCAAGGAATGCCTTAAGGAACTCCGACCTCTGGGGTCACAGCATCGATCGGGATTTCCACCTGTTCCTTGAACTTGCTCCCAATACTACAATCTTGGGTAATTGCCTGCTCGAGTACTGTAATGCCTTGAAGGCCTATCGTCGTTACCAGAATGGCCAGATGTTTGAGGAGACGGAAGCCTTTGAGCGTCTGTCGGGTATCATTACACAGTATGGACTGCCGACTCCGCCGCCAACGGGAACCATGTCCGGCATACCCCAAGTCTTGTCACACAAAAAGCAGAATCAAATCTACGTGGAGCTGTTGATAAAGGCTCACTTGTGCTTTGTCCACGAGTGTTCTATGGAGGGAATCGTAAACGTGCTTCAGAAGGCCAAAGCCCTGAATGGGCAACTGGCCAAGGCAAAATCCTGGTCACTGATTGTCCGGATGCTGATCGGGATAGCACGCTACCGAGAGATGTTCTACTGCTTTGATGCCCTGATTGATAACGAGCAGTTCGAGTCGCTGCTCGGACAGTTTGATGAGGACCAAAAGAGCGGACTGCGACAGGCTATTCTTAGTTACATAAAGGAATACCAACCGCAGAACGGAAAGGAGTTACTCCGCCTGGCGGCCCTGCACTTCCTAATGTACAAGGAACTGGCGGAGATGTGGACCGAGGAAGCCCAGGACATTGTTAACAAAATCCAGAGCATGGCCGAACAGTCCAACAAGTTGAGATGCTCAGCGCAGGTGCAGACACTATTGCAGCAGGCTTTGGAGAACTATACCCATGCCACTGAGAACTATTTGCTGGATAACAAGCTCCTCCTGGCCCAGCAGAGTGTGTCCCGAGCGGAGTTGATGGCCATGCAGCTGGATCTGTGCAACAAGGCGTTGGAAAAGCGACACAACAGTAATGCCAATCTGTTGTGTGTCATCGTGATTGGGGTGCGGACGAGGGAACAGTTTCGGGAGCTCGTAAACACACATCTCAGGTGGGTGGTCTCTTCATAAAAAAAAACTGTAAACATATACTTCATGTACTTGATCTTTCAGTGTCCCACAAACGCTTATCCTGAGTCGCGCCTATAACTATGATGTCAACTGGAGCGAGGCCCTCTTGTCGCAGTTTGTTATCCTTCAAGTAAGCAACTATCTGCAGGAGTACCTTTGCCACCAGCGCATCAATGACGATGTGATCGAACAGGCAGTCAAGGGGTAAGTGTAAATTTCTATCCACTCACCTCTAGAGCTAAGTTTTCCCGCTCCTTTGCCAGTTACCTGCTGCACGCTCAGAGTAATGCCACAAATGCCAAACAGGAGGAGTCACTGGCCCAGCTGGTGGAACTGATCAAATCGGTGGTCCTCAAGTATAAGCTGGCTTCCATTTTGGGGCTAAAGCCCATAGTGATGTCCCTGATAAATGATTCGCCGGTTCACTATCTGCGCGACACGAACTTTGGTCGCAGCGAATTCCACACGTCGGGGGACACGTGACATAGTAGTATATACCAATGTGATTTTAATCTGTCTTTATACAACAACATAAGCACTGAATACGTTACTAAAAATATACAATTAAAAATAGTTAAACCTTTCTGCAGAGACTGCAGGTTCCTTGGTCGCCTTCACAGTGGTTTCTGCTGCCTTGGGAGCTTCATCAGTTGTTGCTGCTGACTTGGTTCGGGGTTCATTCCAAGGCTGGACAGTCATTTCACCGAAGATTACATACATTAAGTTGCCAAAGAATAGGATCACGGAGATGCCCAGGAAGACCAAGCGCCATTGCGTGCGATCCGACTGCAATCATTACAAGCTTCTTAGTTTTATTGATCTATTTCAAACCCTTCTGATTACCACCCACCTCATTGGTGACCGCCACTCCGATAACTATGGGTGATATTACACCAGCCGCCGACATCAGGGTGTTACTAATCCCAAAGAGAAGTCCAGCGAAATTCGGTGCCAGGTCTACATGGTTTAAGGAACTGCCAATCGCCTGTCCAGAGATCGCAGCCGTTGCTGCCACCATGCAACACAGGCTGCCCGCCACATTCCGTTCGCCCACATAGGACAGGATCACTAGGGCCACAGCTGGAGTCCAGGTGGCAAATGAATTTATGGTTTTCCGCAGTATGGCTAATGATATGTCCTTGCGTCGTGTCAAGTATTCAGCCAGGAAAATAAAGCTGTAGGAGGACATCAGCATTATCACGAAGGGCAGAGCAGATAGCAAAGCATTCACCGCGATGCTGTAGCGGAAGATGCCGTGGATATAGCGCGGGATTTGCTGCATCAGAGTGTAGAAACTGCAGGCCTGGCTCATTTTGACCAAAGCCAACACGATGAAAGGACGAGAGGTGAGGATTTCAAGCCAAGGTACTGACGGGGTCTCCCCATGATTGGTCTGGTTCTTCTCCAAGGCGAGCTCTATATGCTTGCGTTCGGGCAAGCTTATGAATCTGGATTCCGAGGGACAGTTGGCTCCGTAACGCAACCAAAGGAGGCACCAGGTCATGCCCATGTAGCCTGGAGATGAAAATGATAAGACATGTAAGGAGAACTGATGGAAAATCTTTAATTTAATAATATATATTTAGTAATTTGGCCTCTATAGTTGCAATTTGAATGTGAGCAATCTCTGGATACTAACCTGGCACATAGAAGGCGCTCGGCCATCCAAGCGGCGAGGCGGAAAGCACGCCACTTAAGGCAAAGCCCATTACTGTTCCGAAATCCAAGCCCGTGGTCATCACGCCGCCCAATCGATTCGCTTCCCGCTTGGGACACCACTTGGCCAGGTGTGTGTACAGGCAGGGCCACATGCCGCCCATTACCAGTCCCTGGATGAGACGCACGCAGAAGAGCAGCTGCCAGCCGCCCCAGGCGAGGACGAAGGGCGTGGCAATGCTGATTATGGAGGTAAAGAACATAATGCCCAGCAGCAGCATCTTGGCTCCAAAGCGACTCGAGAAATAGCCGCTCATCAACTGGGTGCAGCAGGAGCCCCAAAAGGGGCTGCTGATAATGTAGGACTTCTGCTGCTCCGTCAGCCGATACTCGGGATAATTTGGGTTACTGCTATTGGCATTGGTCAAGGCCACGATCGCCACGCTCATGTTGAATCTCTGGGCCACGGTCAGAGTGGCGCAGAGGAAGAGGAACAGCACTTGCAGGTGTCGGATGCCCCATCTGGGATCTGTGAAAACAAAAGACTCTGACTGTGAACCTAGGAACTTTTGGAACTGCTCACCCTTGGCCACCAGATTAAACGATGTTATCGTCATTGCGACGTGCACAACATGCGTCTAGTGCCACCACCACGAATGACCGAACTGGCCAGAGATGGGCGGAGTAGGTAGCTGCAGCTGCTGCGCTTTGCTGCAAAACTAGTTTGCCCGCCAAAATCGCAAACAGGCTGCACGAAACTTGATTTCTGGCCGCGTGCCGCCAAGTTTTATTCCTATCAATTCAAGGGAAACATGCTCCGATGACGGAGACCTTTCTAGATGGGGCAACATCGAAAGTAAAACGAGATGCTAGAGGACGCACCGATTAGAAGCGTATAAGGAACAATGAATCCTTTCGAATATTAATATATATAGACTTACGCCTATAGGATTATACATAGGTATTTAAGCTAAAGAATTACGTTTGCCTGTGTAAAGTTTTCACTACTCGAAGGTAAATTCGATATAATTTTCAGATTTTTATACCCTTGCAGGGTATTATAATTTTAGTCAGAAGTTTGCAACGCAGTGAAGGAGACATTTTCGACCCTATAAAGTATATATATTCTTGATCAGCATCAACAGCCGAGTTGATCTAGCCATTTCCGTCTGTCCGTCTGTCCGTCTGTCCGTCCGTTTCTACGCAAACTAGTCCCTCAGTTTTGAATGAAACTGAAACTGAATGAAACTTTGCAGATAGTCTTCTATATGCTCTCACTACTATATAAGTCGGAACCGGCCGGATCGGACGACTATACCATATAGCTGCCATAGGAACGATCGGTAAATTTTAATCAAAAAAATTATAACTTAGCCAATTTTTAAGATATTTGCATAAAATTTTAGATCTGATCATTTGGTATTATTTTAGAATTTCGGTTTTAATTTAATCAAAATCGGACAACTATATCATATAGCTGCCATAGGAATATATATATCTGTTCGCCTTTGTTGCTTGCAACATTTTTCGCCAGCAACATTCTGAATTGGCAACATTTATTTAATGACAGTACCCGAGAAAGCAAAAAAGTCAGAACATTTTTCTTCTTCTTCATCTTCTTCTTCTTCTAATTACTGCAAGGGTATTTAAACTTCGGAACGCCGAAGTTAGCTTCCTTTCTTGTCGGATTTTCCTTTAACATGAACGAATTTCTCTTGTTGGTTTAATGAATTTTATTATTCAAAAATGTAATACTCTTTAGTGTAAGCATCACATTAGCTGCAGTGGATACTCTCTATGCCAATATTGACAATTAAATGACTTAACGAGAGCTCTTTGCCAATGGAAACTACATACAATACTCGTGGAGCACTGAACTGAGCAGAACTGAGCTAGAAAATAAATACAAACAAAAACAATGACGGGTGGAAACGGTTCTCGTTGTTGTTCTTGCACCTTATCAAAAGGTAAATATAACAACGGCAGCCAGCCCGGCGCTTTATATCAATCGCGGGAGCTAATTACAATCACTTTAGTTCCGGCTATTAGAGTCGGCTGTGTTTTTTATCAAATGACAAAGCGATCGTTAAGCGATAATTATGACTGAATTAGCCATCGATAAGATAAGGCTGAGACCTTACTCAATATCAAAGTAGGCTCGTCGGCGACAGAGATCTTAATGGGAGAGATCTTAATCACTAAAGAGGATCCGGCTTAGGACTAAAAGATATAGGTTAGTACAGGAGACAGCAATCCTCACAGGATCTAGGGAATAACACTTTTTAAATCAATGATATTATTCCTTAAATTAGCCAATTTATCAACCGGACGTCACAAGTTTATTCTTAATTATAAATCTTAATCGAATAAAACCTTTGCCTGCCACGAGCAGGTGCTGAAAGTACACACAGATAAGACGCAAATAGCTTACCCAATCAGCAAGGAGGCTGGTCTGAGACGAAGCCACCAGAGCGGAGTAACCCCAACTAACCATAGTGATCTAAGCCCACAGAGTTCCAGAGACCCGTTTCAGCCACGAGCAGCCAAGGCAAATAGAGCAGAGTACAAAGAGCGGAGAAACAAGTCAACAGTTTATTTCTAAGTTATCACAAGTATCACAATTCAATTTCATATATTCATATATTCACAACAGCTGTGGCAAATGTTTTTGAACCCATCAACAGCGAGAGAGAGAAAGAGATCGAGAGGCGAGGCAGTGCAAAACACTTCACACAACCTCAACTCCAATTCCAGCCATTGACAATTGGCCACATGAGTTCCAATCCAAAAAATAAATATGCGTACTTATATACATTTAAATGATAAATTAACAGATTAGATTGCGCTGGACGATTGGGTTCGGGCTCCGGCTCGGGCTCGGGCTCCTCCTCGATTGGAGTGCCCGAAAACACTAGCGTTTGGTAACAGAACAAAGCGAGCCATCCGATTGAAAATAATTTACTTAAGTCCGCGCTACGATCACGCCTTATAAATAGAATAAATATAAATTACAGCCTACTTATGGTTAATACTGATTAAACAAAATCAATTGTTCGGATCGACAAGTGCCCTGGACTTCCGCCACAAATCACTCCACTGCCCGCGCCGTGTACCTCTCCGGCCAGGTGATTTGCTGCTCCAGCACCGGATCAATGGGTGGTGCTATCTCCGCCGGCGGTGTCTTCTCTTTCTTCTTCCCGCTGGTCGCGGACTCTGCATCCTTGGGCTTGAGGTAGTCGTCTGCATCCCAGGGCTGTGCCTTGGCGGTGCCCCAGATGAGGAAGACCACGTTGCCCACAAAGAAAATAACGGCTGCCAATCCGAAGACGATCTGCCACTGGCCTCGATTGTGCTGTAAACAATTGGGAAATATATTAATTGATTGGGTTTGTTTTTCTATAGAAGTCGATTTCGGAATTTCCCTTTATTTTCGGCCCACCGCTGACTCACCTTATCGGCCACGATCACTCCGGCAATCAGTGGTGTGAGGATGGGAATAACGTTCGCCACCGTGTTGCTCAATCCAATCAGAATGCCAGCATGATTCGGCGACAGATCGATGGAGTTCAGGGAGCTGCCAATGGTCGCTCCACTATTTATGCCCACCGACACCGTCATCAGGATAATGGCCAGCTTTTTATGGTCTTCGTTGAGGAAGCCGATTCCAATCAAACAGCCGGCAGGAATCCAGAAGGAGAGGGTGTTGAAGAGCTTTCGCACCGAGGTCAGCGACAGGAACTTCTTCTTCAGCAGGACATCGGCTGCGATGAGGTAGACGTAGGAGAGCAGCCACATGGCCAGGAAGGGCAGCGATGAGAAGACAGCGTTGCTCTGGATGTCCATGTTGAGGACTCCGTTCATGTACGACGGAATCTCCGCCTGCAGGGTGCTCAGGCCGTAGGTCTCCGAGCAGCGAGCTACCAGGAGTGCCAGGAAGGGCACCGATGTCCAGATCGCCCGCCATGGAATGGGTATGCTCCGTTCGTGGAAGTCCTCGTTATGCTCGAGCGAGGATTCAATGTACTTGCACTCCTCCTCGCCAATAAAACGCGATTCCGTGGCATTATTGGACGCAAAGATGAGCCACAAGAAGCACCAGGCGGCGCAGAGTGACCCAGAGACATAGGATATTCCAGGCCAGCCCATAGCTCCCTTGGCGATCATGCCACTGATGAACATGGCTAGCACTGTGCCGCAATCCGTACCCGTGTAGCTAAAGGCGCCCAGGCGATTTCTCTCCTCCGGCGGTGACCACATGGCCAAGTGCTCGGTTACGCACGGGAAGATCACGCCCTGGAACAAGCCCTGGACAATGCGAATGGCGCAGAACACCTGCCAACCGCCCCAGGAGATGCACCAGGGGGTCATCAGGCTGAAGACGGCGGTGCCGAAGCAGGCCACAAACAGAACCACCTTGGCACCGTAACGACGGCACAGGAAGCTGCCGGGACAGAGGGTCAGGATGTAGCCCCAATAGAAGCTGGAGAGAATGTAGGATTTGTGCTTCTCGTTCCAGTCGTATTCCTGCGGGACGGAAGGCAGGCGCCTCGTCAATATTTGGTAGAAGCGTTAAGGAGCCCCTTGAGAACTTACCGGAAAATTTGGATTCGTGGTGGCCGCATTGGTCATGGCTACAATGGCCACGCTCACGTTCAGCCGGGCGATATGCATCACTGTGAGTCCGAGGAAGAGCAGGAATGACTGCAGGTGACGAACGCCCAGGCGAGGGCCTTTGGCCGTTTTATGGGTCATGATGAAAATTATGATCACTTTAACACTACGACACTGGAAGCACTAGTCCAGGAGCACCTTGCTCTTTTTTTTGCGAGATCTGCACTGCTGGGCTGGCAGAATGGTTCTAAGCCCAAACGCCATTGTATTGCCAACATTTATACGAGGGCCGAAAAGCTTCGGGAGATAGGGCCGCCACTCACGGCGATATCATTTACCGCCATTCATTATTCCGGCTCTATTGTTTTTTTTTACCCGGGGGACTCGCCGCAGGTGACTCCCCAGAAGAGAGAGAGTTGATCGCCGAGACTTTGACGCACTCCTCGATCCAGAACTCGGGCCGACTGACGTAGCCGATCTATTGTAGCAAGCCGGGCGAAAGCATATGCATATGTCGGCTATATCAGTAAATATTGATGGATTTACACAGAGTTGGTAGCTATTAAAAAACAAAAGCAGAATACACACAAACACCCACTTGACACACACCCGCCCCAATTGCCTAAGACGTGTTTATTTGCCCAAAAGATTTATGACACGATTGTCAACGCAAAGTGATTTGGCTTTCCAGTCAGCCCAGAAAGGAAAATAAATCCAAGCCAATCCGAGCCAAAAGCTTAAAGCGGAAAGCGGAAAGAGGCTAACTTCACTTCACTGGACACTCAAAGTCCCGTCCATCGGCCATAAATGAATGATTTAATTTATTTTTTGAATACGATTCTTTATGACCCTAATCTGGTCGAAACAATGGAACGCGCCGATAAGCGATGCTACCAGTTAAATAAATAATAAACTAATCGATAATGTACCGAGACCGAGACCGTGCCGAGCCACCACCCGTTCTGTCGGCGTATTTATAATGTTCTTATCAATTTATTGACCTTTATTAATTTAAAGAAAACCCTAATCTCTGGTTGATCGGATTCCTGCTCGAGTGATTCCCCCCGGACACTCAATTGGTTGTAAGGTTGTGAGTGGAAGCTCAATGAGTCTCGATTTTAGATTAGCCGTAGAGCTTTCGTTATCTTTCCGAGGGAATCCGAAGCAATTTTTTTGGAGCAAATAATCTTGGGATGGATTTCCTATTAATGGGTGACGCTTTGAACATATTGGAGATCGAGTGTCAAAGAAATTTACGGGGTCTTGAGAGTTAAATGTGGCGGTTTTTAACGGAAAAGAATAAATGTTACTTAAGGATTCCAAGAAAGGCAAAATATTCTACATAAGTTTTCTCAATATTGTATTTAAAATGAAATCATTACCATTGAGATGCTAGCATTAGATAATTTGATAAGTGCTCTTTCTTTACATATAACAAAATAAACCAAAGAGTAAGAGACATTATACTTAACTCTGGCCAGTCAAAATAATCCTAGTGTACCTTGCTTGCACTTAAACTTTTGTCTTTATAACAAAAAAATGCAACCTTTAGTCTCAACTAATCATTTACAATATGGTTATAAGGAGCTTAGATTTGGCTATCTTGAACTATTTATAGCTCTGATGAATGTGTGACAACCAGGCATATAATTTTAGCTCAAGCTTAAGTTACTCTTTGGCTCAGAAACTGCTATTCCACTCAGTAGAAAATATAACTTAATATAAATCTCATAAATCAATCAGATTGCTAAGCTGTAACCATGTAATCTGACAGACATTTCTGTGATAACTGACAACTTAATCAAAGTTAAAGAGTACTTGTACTTATTGCTTTATTTACATAACAAAAACTATAAACTACTTAAACTTGTAAGGCTTTCTTACTATCTGCTTTTGGACTTTAGCTTTGCTTTTTCATCGACACTCAATGAAGAGACTCCTTTGGCTGCCGCAGTGCATGCTGGTTCCTTGGCCAGTTCGGGTTGCTTTAGCTGCAGGTAGTCCTCCGCATCCCAGGGCTGAATTACAGCAGTCCCAAAGATTACATAGACTAAGTTGCCCACAAAAAAGACAACGGCGGCGATGATGAAGATGATCTGCCACTGGGTCCGATCAGACTGGAATCAAGTATCACAATAGGTAAATAAGATAAATGATGAAGAATAAATTTTAACTCACATTTTCCTCCACAATCCAACCCACCACCAAGGGTGTGACTATGGGAACAAAGTTGGCAGCTGTATTCACGATGCCCATCAGAATGCTGGCATGATTGGCGGACAGATCGATCGTGTTCAGGACACTGCCAATGGTCTGACCACTATTCACGCCCACACTGATGGTCATCAGGGCTATTGCGTAGTTCTTCTGCTCCTTGCCCAGGAATCCGATACCAATTAAAGTGGCACACGGTATCCAAAAGGCTATCGAGTTGTAGGTCTTCCTTAGCACCGTCAAACTAACCAATTTCTTGTTCAACAGGACCTCAGCCGTGATCAAGTAAGCATACGACATGCACCACATGGCCAGGAAGGGTAGAGCGGAGAAGAAGGCATTGCTCTTCATGTCCATGTCCAGGACTCCATTCATGTAGGACGGGATCTCGGCTTGCAGCGTGCTCAGTCCCCAGTTTTCGCAGCATCGGGCTGTGAGCAGAGCCAGGAACGGAGCGGACGTCCATATGGCCTTCCAAGGAATGGGTATAATGGTCTTGTGGTACTCCTCGTTGTGCTCAAGCGACGACTCAATATAGCCGAGTTCCCGTTCGCCAATGAAGCGAGATTCTGTCGGATTGTTGGCCGCAAATATGAACCACACGGCACACCAGAAGAAGGCCAGTCCCGCGGATACATATTGGACTCCTGGCCAGCCCATGGAGCTCTTGGCAATCATTCCGCCGAGGAACATGGCACTCACGTTGCCGCACTCGATGCCCGTGTGACTGAGTGCGCCCAAACGATTTCTCTCCTTGGGAGGTGACCACCTGGCCAGATGCTGGTGGATGCAGGGGAACACTACTCCCTGGGCCAGTCCCATTATCACCCGAATGCCACAGTAGGCTTGCCACTCTCCGAAACCAATGAAGAGCGGCGTCAATGCGCTGCAGACTCCGGATCCAAAGACTCCCCAGAACATGACGCTCTTCACTCCAAATCGCTTGCAGAGATAGCCGCCCAGAAACTGGGTAAAGATGTAGCCCCAGAAGAAGCTGGACAGTATGTAGGACTTCTCCGCCTCGGTCCAGTCGTATTCCTGCGGGTTTTCAAACAATTAGTCATTTTTCGCGAATATCATCTAATCTCTTACGGGAAAATCCGGATTAGTGGACTCTGCATTGGTCAAGGCCACCACTGACACGCCCACATTCAGGCGTCCGATAAACATGATCGTTATGTTGAGGAAGATCAGGAGGGCCTGGACATGGCGCATGCCCACAGTGGGTCCTAAAAACATGCACAGAAGGGAATACAGACATTATTATCTCTGGCGCTACTTCCTGCCGGCAAATAATTTGGCCAAATAAATCTGAATGGCTCTTGAGACATCGTTATCGCGGCCATAATTTGAGTGATTTACGACCACTCGATGGGCGTGCGAATGGCCAGAATGGTCTTATCGGGCTGCGGGCAAGGTCTGACATCAAAAGGGCACAGCCTAAGTGTGTCAAGTTCTTGGGAAACCCTTATTTATAACTGAATCAGATCCCAGTCGAAGGACTGTAACTTATCTTCCTACCTTTACTGGGTTCGCCAGACATCGTAGATTTAGTTCAGCCTGCAACCACTCTCTTCCGCGGTAGAAATTAAATTGAATGAATGGATTAGCTTAGTCTTTATTTAAATCCAAATCGAATCGATCGATAAGCCAAATTTCCCCTTATCATATACTCTATCCGGCGATAAGGTCAAATGTGGGGCGAATTTAAACACAGGGAGAGCAGGAGATTTGTGAAATTTTACTTCATACATGCATTTTTCTTGATTTGTTTTTTAATTATTTAAGTTCAAGATCAAAGCAATTAGGCATTGCAAAGTTCTTAAGTATTCTTTAGTACCAGACAAATCGTTGATAATTTTAAATAAACTAAAACGAATGTACGATTTTCCGGTCAGTTAAAACTTATTGCCTACTTTTTGGTGGCTGCGTACCGTAAGTATTTTCAAGAAAAAGGAAAGGGAACATCTTTGCTGAACATGTTAAATCAATTGTTTTGTATTTGTATTTAAAAATGAAAAGTTAAAAGAAACAAATATGCCCTGAAAGGTATTTAATCTCAAAGATAATAGCGCCAGTTTTGATAAATTAAAAATATATACTCACAAAAATTTATTATACTTTCCACAATAATTACACTACAGACTCCTCTAGAAAAGAGTTTTCTTATTTTAAAACTAGTTGAAATCTCTATATTGTTATCTATTCAAGGAACCCGTAGTAGCTTAGATTTTTTTATTCCCTCCCAAAGAGGGAACTTCTCGGGCAACCTTCTTGTGAGCTGCTCCTACTTCAGGCTGCTTTAACAGAAGATAGTCCTCCGCATCCCAAGGCTGGCAAACAGCCGTTCCAAAAACCAAAAAGACGCAGTTGCCCAGAAAGAAGAGGACAGAGGCAATAATGAAGACAATCTGCCACTCTGAACGGTTACTCTGAAAGAAAAAGGCATTTAAATTATATAAGCAATGAATCCATTAAAACTATTACAGCTATATAACAAATAATTCCAATAAAACTCACCGCCTCTTTAACTATGAAACCAACCACCAAGGGAGTAGCAATGGGCACCACATTGGCAGCCGTGTTTACTATGCCCATCAGAATGCTCGCATGGTTTGGCGACAGATCAATGGTGTTTAAGGAAGTGCCTATGGTGGCACCACTATTCATGCCCACACTGATGGTCATGAGGGCGATGGCCAAGTTTTTCTGGTCCTGATCCACGAATCCTATGCCAATTAACGTGGCGCAGGGAACCCAAAAGGCCAGCGAGTTGAAGGTCTTTCGCAAGGCCGTCAAACTTAATTTGTTTCCAGCTAGAAGAAGGTCGGCGGTGATCAGGTAAACATAGGACATAATCCACATGGCCAGGAAGGGCAGAGCGGAGAAGAAGGCATTGCTCTTCATGTCCATGTCCAGGACTCCATTCATGTACGATGGAATCTCAGCCTGCAATGTACTCAGACCCCAGGACTCGCAACAACGGGCCACCAGAAGAGCCATGAACGGCGCTGAGGTCAAAATGGCCTTCCAGGGAATGGGGATGACCGTCTTGTGATAGTCCTCGTTGTGCTTCAGCGAGGATTCGATATAATTGAGCTCTGCATCGCTTATGAAGCGGGACTCCACCGCATTGTTGGCTGAAAAAACGAACCAGAGGGCACACCAGCCGAAGACCACTCCAGCGGAGACATACGAGATACCTGGCCAGCCTATGGAACTCTTGGCAATCATTCCGCTCAGGAACATGGCACACACATTTCCGCACTCGATGCCCGTGTGACTGAGAGCACCCAAGCGATTTCTCTCCTTGGGAGGTGACCACCTGGCCAGATGCTGGTGGATGCAGGGAAATAACAATCCCTGAGCAAAGCCCATCAGCACACGGATACCGCAATAAGCCTGCCATCCGCCAAAGCCGATGAAGAGAGGTGTCAGGGCACTGAAAACGCCGGAGCAAAAAGATCCCCAGAACAGGACGCTCTTCACGCCATAACGCTTGCATAGATAGCCGCCCAGAAACTGGGTGAAGATGTAACCCCAGAAGAAGCTGGACAGGATGTAGGACTTCTGCGCCTCCGTCCATTGGTATTCCTGTTAAAAAAGGGGTTTATACAAATACAAACGAAACATATGTGTCTTACTGGAAAATCTGGATTCGTGGACTCCGCATTCGTCATGGCCACCACGGACACTCCCACATTGAGGCGCCCAATATACACGCAGGTGATGTTCAGGAAGATCAGCAGAGTCTGGACATGTCGCATTCCCAGTGCGGGACCTGGAATCAATAGGGGAAAAACTATAATTTTCAGCAGACAAATCTGAAAAGCACTTGAAACGTTGTGTTATCGCAACTCCAACATTTCGACAAACGAACGATTTATAGCCCTTTCGAGCGTCACATGGATGTGGCCGGTGGGGGTTTATCACTCAGTTGTGGACAGACCCCGAAAAGTATGTCAAGTTTATGAGGCGAATACCGTGTGTTATGGATTAAAGTCCATTGTAAATATGGCAGAGAGTTTTCAATTACGCTTTGCTTATATTTTTCATCCACTTAACTTTTAATTAATTATTAATTAACTGCTTTTAAGTGCTTATTTTTGTAAGAGGTTTATGTTGTTAATAGGTTTGTGTCTCGATTTTGAGTAGTTTGGATTAAAGTCCTTGAATAAAACGTATTTTTCACAGAGTTTTCACTTTCAATTTTTACATATACCTATTTTTCATATCTCGTTTGTCTAAAGGAATATAATATATATATTTTTTTACCTTTTTCTTTACTAGTCGCCAGGACTATCATTTTTCACACTTTGTAAAGAAAGTTAAAGGTATCCAACTATTTGTCTTACCTTTATTTATTTCCGTTGTCATTGTGTGAAGGTGTTTCCCTTTTTTTTTTATAAAATTAATCCTTCAACGTCCGAGTTTGAGCACTAATTGAACCCGAATGAACTGTGGTAACACCACACCCTACCACGATTGGCAATCATATGAGCTGATAAGCAACATTTAGCTAATCGGTTAGATTATCCTATAACGATAAGGTTTCAACGCGTGTGTGCTAACACAAAGAGATCATGTCATGGCTTAAGAGAGCCTGGCACGCGATTAGGATCATAAAACAAAAATACCATTGGTTATTCCAGGAATAGTTAATCTAACGCGCAAATAAACCAGTTAACTGTTTACACAAAATAATACAAGTAGGCTCTAAATGTATTATGATTCCATAAATAATACTTAATGTTTTATTAAAAACTGACCTAAGTTAACCATAAGAGTTTGGCGATCTTAATGATTAGCTGATATCTCGGCAGATGGTGGAGTGCCTCTTGAAGAACTCAAAGTTCACAATCTAAGAAGAACCCAGACTACAGCTGTATCTATCTTCAGAAACACTATGCTTTTTATCCCAACAGAACTTGTTACAACACCTTCGTTTCTTATCGATTTTCAATTTGTAGTCTTTCTGGTCTTGGAAACACATGTCAATTTAATTGAAAGAACCATCGATCTTAGTTTGAACTGTCAAATGCGTCAATTCTTCGCTTATTTACTACCAGTAAGTACACCCACAACCTCTTATAGTAATCAGTGTTTCCTGATAATGCAAGTTGTTTGTAGAGTTTGTGCCGAAAGTTAATTCAATGACAAGGTCGCAGTATAAACAATTGTTACTTCCTATTTTATTTACATCTTAGTTTACTCATTGGGAAGACCTTGGACTTACATATATAATCCTACAACTATTCTAACAAAGACTCTTGTAAAACAAAGAGTCCCGGACCAGCCGTTAGTAAATTTCAATGGTATTTTCGAGTTGCATCTTGGGTGATCATCGCACTACAGACGCTCTTCCGTGCTCTCCAGACCCGCTTCACTCTCCTTTCGCTTGGCTTCTTGCAACTCCTCACTTTTCTTAGCTTCAAGGGCCTTGGCACCTACTCCCTGCTCCTGAAGATTAAGCGATCGTTGGCTGTCCAAAAAGTCGGGTGCATCCCAGAGTTGATTAACCATTTGCCCAAAAATCAGATAGATGATATTTCCCACAAAGAAGATAACGGCAGCAATTATAAATACGATTTGCCACTGAGTGCGATCGTGCTGCAAGTTTTCCGGATAATTAAATAGAAATATAAACTTTAAATAAAAGTTCTTTGAACTCACATCATCCTTGACGATAAGTCCCACGAGGAGTGGTGTCAGAATGGGCACCACGTTGGCAGCCGTGTTGATGATGCCCATGAGGATGCCCGCATGATTCGGTGACAAGTCAATGGTGTTTATCGTGCTGCCAATCGTGGAGCCCGCGTTGATTCCCACATTGGCACACATCAGGACCACGGCCAGGGTCTTCTGGTCACTGTCCAGGAAACTAACACCGATCAGGGCAATTGCAGGCACAAAGAACGCAATCGAGTTCACGCTCTTGCGAATGCCAGTGATGGACATGACGCCCCTGGTCAGCAGGATGTCGGCAATTATCAGGTAGACGAAGGCCATTATCCAGGAGGTGAAGTAGGGCAGGGCCGAGTAGATAGCATTGCTCTTCATATCCATCAACAGGACACCGTTCATGTAGGCGGGCATCTCGGTCTGGAGGGTGGAGTAGCCCCAGGACTGGCAACACCTGGTGATCATCAGAGCCCAGAAGGGAACCGACGTCCAGATGGCCTTCCATGGCACCGGGATCGGTCCATTGGCCTTCTGCTCCGCCTCCTCCGCTTTGCGGCTGGAATTGATCGAGGTCTCGATGTAGTTCAGTTCCGCCTCGCTGATCAGCTTGGACTCCCTTGGTGTATTGGCTCCAAAGATCATCCAAATTATGCACCAAAAAATGCCCACACCACTGGACACGTAGAATATTCCGGGCCAACCGATGCTGGAGGCGGCTAGCAATCCACTGGCAAACATGGCCACCAGGGTGCCGCAGTCGATGCCCGTGTTGGCCAAGGCACCCAGACGATTCCTTTCGTTCACTGGACACCAGTTGGCCAGGTGGGCGTGAATGCAGGGGAAGAGAAAGCCCTGGAACAGGCCCATTGCCATTCGGATGGCGCAATAGGCCTGCCAGCCGCCCCAGGATACGCACCAAGGCGGCAGCAGGGCCAACAGGGCCGATCCAATTGTGGACACGAACATCGTGATCCTCGCTCCGTAGCGCCTGCACAGCCAGCCGCCCAGAAACTGCGTCAGTATGTAGCCCCAGAAGAAGCTGGACAGGATGTAGGACCGCTCCATTTCATTCCAATCGTACTCCTGCAGAATGGAAGGAGATAAAGCCTGTAGCTTTCAGGATAACTAATCCCCTTGAAACTTACGGGAAAGTTCGGATTGGTACTCTCGGCATTCGTCATGGCCACCACAGCCACGCCGGCATTGAACTTGGCCATGTAGTTGACTACAATGGAGAGGAAGAGCAGGAATGCCTGCAGATGCCGCTGCCCAATCATGGGACCTGTTGAGTTAGAAACTTGGTTAACTCTAAGAAATCCTTATCAAAAGGTTGTTAATTACGTTGCTTCCTCTATATATATATTTTTTTTTAGAAGAAACATCTTAAATTAAAGACTTAAGAAGTTTTATGATCAGATAACTTCACTGGTATACTGATTGCTTTAAATTTGAGAGATTTATAAATAAGGAATATTAATAAAAAGGACCTCTATCCAAAAGGACCTCCAACTAACCCGTATTCGTTTCCGCTGTCATATCTGCACCACTTAATAATTCGCACCGCACGCTCTAGAGATCTGAATGGAACTCAACTCTTAACTGGCAACCAGCTCGCTTTACACCTCGCATTTAACCGTGGAGCTAATCGTACTCAGACCAGACGTCAGGTTTCAAGTGATACCCGCCTAATGGACACCAAATCAGCGCACTTCACAAACACGATATCGATAAGGAAAGGAAACCCAACAATGAAACTGAGCGCCGGTACTCGTAAAGCCGAGCCGATAACAATTACCATGAACGGACAAGCGGGCGAACGGGCAAACGGACAAGCAGACAACCGGAGAAGCGGTCAAGTGATAGCGTCAGAGGATTGCGATCGCCTTCTGGAGCTTGTAATCCGGATGCGATAGCGATAGAAAGGGAAAGGCCCCCTCAGTTGGCTTTAAATCTTTTGAAGACGTCACCGTTGCACCCTATGGGGGCTATTGTCCATCAAAGTCATGCTAATCAGGTCCAGGGGCTTAAGGGGCTTAATCTTATCGCTGGCCCAGAACTTGCGCCGGAACCCCCACTTTGACTTCCATTCACTCTGACCAGACACCAAGAACCAGAACGAGAACCAGAACCGTTCGAGGGTCCATGTGTTTGAAGTCACTTCGCTGATAGTGAAAGTGGTCGAATCAATCAGGGCGCCAGGCACGAGCGGCTTATCGCCAACAGCTCTCTCTCCACACCTCTCTATATACTTGTATTTTATTGGACTATATAACGACTTAGAGCACTCTAGACTTAACATATGTTTGCTTCACTGTATGCCTCAACGGCTCTCCTCCTCCTCCTCCTGCAGACGCAGTATGTCCGCCTTGTTGATAAAGTAATAGCTTGGCTGCCTTCCTTTCAGATCCTTGGCCGTTCGCTTGGCTCCGTTCTGGATCAGAATCCGGCTGACGCTCTCCAGAGCATTGGTGCCCATGGCGTAGTGCAGGACGGTGCGCTCCAGCTGGCGGGGATGGGATGGATGAGAAGGATTAGGATGTCCCAAAGAAATGAATGATTATCTACTACTTACATTATCCGTGACCTTCAACGTCTCGGGGCAGATCTTCACCAGGTGCTGCACCATTTCCTCGGACTCCTTGAGCACAGCTATGTGCAGGGCGGTTCGACCTAAAAGAAAAGGTTAGCTGGCATCTAGGATATTTATAAAAATGTAAATATAATCCCACCATAGTAGTTCTTGGTCTTGACCAACCACTTGGCATTGGCAACAGCAGTCAGTTCCATTACACGCTCCATATTGTTGTCCCTGATCATCTGATGCAGTTCCTCGCGGGTCTCCTCCAAGCTTCGCAGATTTCCCAGGAACTCGGAGAGGGCATCGTTCTGTCGGGACTGAACCACATCAACAATCGACTGGCCACTCTCGTCCTCCACGTCCAGGATGTGATCGTAGCCTTGCAGGGCGAGCTGCTCAAAGGGTTCCACGTCGCCTGCGGATGTAAGAACCCAATAGAAAGTGAACCAAAGAGGGGGGAAAGAAGTTAAGCTTACCTATAACGGCCTGGGCTAGGATATAGCGATCGATCTCCGCCGCATTGTTGGGCTGATTGGCCTGTAGCGATACATCTCTTGCTGTCCGATATAGCTCATCCCGATAGGTGATATCAATGCCCGACTCTTCGATGAGCGTGTAGAGAGCTCCCCGTCGATGGGATCTGGCGCAGGCAAAGTGCAGCATGCTCTGGCCATGCTCATCGCGCTCCTCCAAGTGCTGCACCGCCAGGGCGCCCTCAGTATCCTCCTCCTCCACCAGGGAGCGAGCGTCCAGCTCGATGAGATCTGCATTGGTTGGACCAGGACCGTTTCTGATGGTGTTCGATTTGGCCATAGCCAGGGTGGAGGTGGAATTCTTACTAGTCTTGCTGCTTCCCGAGTGGACCTGCACCTCGGTAATTGGCTTGCGCTCGCCCATGAAGTGCTGGAGGTAATTGGTCAGGTAGGCAACCGGGTCTCGGGGTCGCTTGTTGGCTATTTCCGTGAGGGCCTTGATCAGAGGATCGGCGAGAGCTACGGGAGTTTCGAGATTAGTTTCGAAAGTGATTTGTAACCAAAAATACTCACAATCAGCCAGATATTTGCCCTGCTCCGTCTTGAAGATGGGATTGGCCTGAAAGCTCACCGGCTGCGCCTGACCTGCGAGGAAGACAAGCTGCATTAGTCACTCCAGAAGGCGAGGATTACTTGAGGCACACTCAGTGGGTCGAGTCCCAGAAATCTATGTACACAAAGCGAGAGGAGAAGCGTTTCCTTGAGAGGGAGGAGGAAGGGGTCGGGGTAGGGAGTAAACAAACGAAGATGAGGATGGCGATGCCGGTGGAACTCAACAGACTTGGCAAATCATATTGAAATCGTGACGAGATCACAGTCCGGGGACGAGACACTCACACGGACACGCTTACGGATACGGATACGACTAGGTAGGTGTAACTCAAAGCGGCACTTACGATTGCGGATTAAGTTTAAGAGCAGCATGAGCGGAGGAGAATTGAGATGAGGACACAGTTGAGTTCAGTATACAGATATATATTTGGGGCTTAGGGTTTAAGGCTGAGGTCGTTGCTTTCGTATGTACAGGGAGTTGGGGCTGAGGCCCTGCTTCTAGTTGCGGTCCACTATGCTGTTCTTCTTGCGCCTGAAGATCTTCACCAGCATGGTGGCAATGTGCTTGGAGTTGGTCAGCGACATGTCCTTCTCCAGCGACAGGATGTTCGTGACCGCAGTGCAGTAGTCCTGGAACAGGACGTACTCCACCACTCCCATGCTCTGCATATTTACAAGGCGCACGGTGAGCTTAGAGAGCCTGTTAGTAACCATGCTCAATCCCCGGACCGAGCACAGGTGCCGCAGGTTGTCCATCTCCTTCATCAGATTGGGCAGCTTTACGATGGCGGTCATCTTGAGGCCAGTGCCCAAGTAGCTGGGCCTCGACTGCAGATAGCCCAGCAGGTAGCTCTCCTTGAAGTGCAGCTGCGTCTCCAGGTAGCTTATGGCCCGGCCCACTCTCGTGTAGGCAGCGCCCATGTCCGCGGGATCTTTGCTGCTGGTGGTGGAGATCACCCGCAAGTGCTCCTGGCAATTTAGCCACACAGCCAAGTTGTGGGCCGAATTGACAAACACTCCCCGGCCATAGGGCCACAGGGCTCCATTAAAGGCCGTGGACTCGGCAGCCTGGACCAGATCCTTGGTGTCCAGCAGGGGTATCATCAGGCCCAGGCTGCTCAACATCATGGCCACCTCCGAGTCGGTCTCCAGGAGCTCCGTCAAGGTGTAGTAGTTTCCCGAATCCGTTTCTCCTATGGCATCCGCAAAGTTGGTCGTGAATATCTTGCCCATCATTAGGCGTTCCGCCTGCTCCAGCTGGCCAATTGTGAGGTTCAACGGCAGCTCCAGTTGGTCCAAATTCCTCGAGGCCTCCACTAGGCAGCGGGTGACCAGCAGGGACTCGTCGTCGAACACAAAAGCCGCCGTGTTGAGTCTTTCGCCATTGTCCATGGGAAAGTAAGCTAGTCGAGGCTGGGGCTTAAAGTCAGCATCGATGCTCAAGCAATGCATGTCCTTTAGCAGCGGCACCAGGAACTCCTGGAACACCACAAACACATCGAAATCCGGTGCTATAATTCCGCAGTTAATGTCCTCCTCCAAATGGCGAGCCTTCGACGTCTTCCGCATGGCAGGCCACAGGACATCGAAAAGATTGTGATCGAGTCGGGTCTGGCGACGCTTGATTTTTTCATAGACACCGCGCTTGAGGAAGCGGCTCAGGTAGCTGGTCACCGACAGCTGCAGCGAGGAGGCACTCAGCGGCTTCCGGTGGGCCAGGGCCGAGGCCGTGGTGCCACTCAGCAGCTTGCCCGATTCCGCAATAACGCTGTAGCAACGCTCCAAGGTCCTGGATATCTCGCCATCCTGCAGCTCCCGTCGAGCACTGTGCAGGTCGTCGGGAACTGCATTCCGGAGCAGCATTTGGTTGGCAATTTTCGATTTGGATTATCAGTTTAAGCACACACACACACACAACAGACACAGACACACCAAAGCGTTGACAAGGACACAGATACAAAACACCGACCCCAAATGACACAGAAACGGATGAAAGGATTCAAGGATGTCTGGTGCTGATGGTGCTCAAGAAAAAGGCGCAGGTGCCCGGCCGGGAGAGTGCAGCTTACGTACCGAATATGTCATCGATATTGCCAATGATTTCATTAAAAAATTCATTGCGATTTCCCTCCATTTTTCTTCTGTTTTTGTTTTTATTATTATTTTCTTTCTTTGCGGACAACAAATCGCGTATACGCAGTGCTGGACTTCGAGGAGCCGTATCACGTATACGCCGAGTAGGACGTGTGCTGCACGGTGCGACCGAAAATCGATGACTGACTGAGTTCAACTAGCCCTCGGCGAAACGGAGCAGAGTTTTTTAGCCCTACACCGACCGAAGCCCCCCCGGACCACGCCCCCCCTCTTCCGGATGTGTTTGACTTGGCAAACAAATGTACTTAATTATTTCGGTTTACCTTCGGCACGCGTGTGTGGGTTCGTTGTTGTCGTGTGTGGTGGCCAGCGAAAGCGAGTGTGAAAACAAAAACGCCACTAAAGCTTGGATCGGGTGTCCCGAATGGAGGATTGGGATGGGTGACCGAAGGAGGGATGGTTGGTTGAATGGATGAATGGATGGATGGATGGATGGGCGAAGCGGTCAAGCTGGAACAGCTGCAGGTGGCCTCACGGCCCTTACCCTGGTCGTTGAGCAACTGGTTCTCCAGTTCCTCGGCCCCGAAAATGTTGAGCAGCTCGGTGTAGTTGAGAATGTTTTTCGCCTTGTCCCTGTCCAGGTAAAACTCGGCCGAGTGGCCCAGCTGCGTGTGTTTGGTTATTGAATTTTAAATATCTTGTTATTTTTATTCATTTCTGTGGCTAATCACATATTTATGGCCTATTGATTTCCATCAGCCGCTGCAATAGACATTTGAAAGTCAAGACTGCCGGCAGCGGCTAGCGGATCCTTGGCCCACATTAGAGGGCGGGTTTGGGCTTAGTGAGTAATTTAAAAACAATTTTCGTTTGTCATTTGAAATGCTGAAACAGCTGGCTAATTTCCCAAAACTACTTGAAGTGCGGGAATCCTCTATTCTGAAATGAATGCCATCTTCTTTTTATAAGGCATTAATGACATTATTCTTGTACTTTTAATTGGTTTAAATTGGGAAATTTTGAAAAAGGATAATTGCAGGCACTCAGAGAAAAAGAGCATGTAATATTAAGACATAATAAAGAGGAGAATGGATTTTTCTAGCAAAAATATTAATATATTATTAAGATTTTAAGATTTAACACCTATAATGTGCTTTAATAACTTTTATTTGAAAATTTAAGAATATATATATTTAAGCCCCATTTTGCATGTAAATATTCAACGTGACTTAAGTTATTTATTAATTTGGCAATAAATTCAACGCACTGAGGTCTAGACTTCCCTGTATTTTTTTCAAGCTCTCTTCTAATTTTCACCTGCTAGTAATTGCTTGCCCTGGCACTCCACTTACCTTGTCCATCGATTTGGGATTGGCACCCAACTGCAGGAGCATGTGGTAGAAGTGACCGTTGTCCTTAATTGTGGCTGCGTAATGAAGCGGCGTGCGTCCGTCATTATCCGTAATCGTCATGGTCTCCGGGAAACGGGAGGCCAAGTACCGAACGATGTCTGCGGAAAGGCAATCACATATAAATATAGAAATCCAGAGCCGGTAATGGCAACACCTACCCGTGTGGCCAAAGAGCACAGCCACGTGCAGGGCCGTGGAGCCGTTGGGCGATATGTCGTCCTTTGCAATGGCAAACTTCCGGCGATCCAGAGCCTGCTGCAGTGCCAGGAGGCCGCCGTCACGTGCCGCGTCGTGCACGCGATGGATTTTCTCCTGTCGAACGGGCAGGGAATGTATGATGCATGCCATAATTAGTGGGCCCAGAAAGGGGCTCTTCCTTCCCAACTTCCTTCCTGGCTTGTGGTTCACTTACCATATAGCTAGGCACGTTGTTGAGAAAGGCCTGTATTTCCGGCTCCGGCGACTTTAGGCCCATTAGGCGTCCTCCGTCGCCGTTTAGAACGATCTCGGCCAATTGCTCCAGGTCGCCGGACTCGACGATCCCCCGAATGCGCGTGTCCTGCGGAAGATGGGAAAGCAACATCTCGGATGAGATGACGGGATGTGGACACACATAGACGTGACTCTTGAGTGCATCATTGAAAGCATTAAGGGTGATTTTCTTGGGGTTGTGCTTTAATATCATCATAAAACTCGATGGTTTGCATCAATGGGTGAGTTTAGTCAGGTGCGAAAATCAAAATCAAGCCTGGTGAGCCAGCAACAGAGGGAGAGATAGGGAAAGACAGGGTGATGTGACAGATAGAAAAGGGATAGCATTGTATACTTCATCAACTGCAGTTTGAGACTGAACTGTAAAATCCTCGGGTGCTCCCTGCACGAAGCCCTCGATGGCCATGGCTGATGTCAGGGACTCACTGCCGTCCTCCTCCTGCGGCTCAGCTGCTCCGCCCGCCGCCAGCGGTTTGCCCTCCTTGCTGTCCGAAGCTATTACATCCTGTATGGATTTATGGCAACGCTTAACAATTATGGCTTTAATGATGCAACAGTGCTCCGGACACATGGCTACAAGTGCAGAGTCACATAGATAAAGGAAATAGGATAAAAGATTACTTTTTACAGGGGACTAGTATATAGGTGCAGCTACAGGTGACAATGCCAGTTCTGCTGTTACAGGACACTAGAAAAATTAACCACTGGGAAAATAGCCATCCATCTGCCTTAATTGTTGGGTCTGTCAAGGACTCTAGGCAATTAACTTGTTTGATGGCCCACGTGGCGTGTGAGCGATATTACGCATACGGCCAGGCTTCATTGAAAACTGCAGCTGGAAATAGTTGGTGCAACTGCCATGAAAAGAACGCCGCCCACCAGGCACTGCACTTGATTATCCCTAGCAAATCGCTCGAGGGACTGCAGCGCACTCCGCCTACTTCATATATATGGATATATGGAGCTGTAGTATATATCAAATATCACATATCTAATGCCTGCAACTGTTTTCTGACGTTTGCATGTTCAGTTCCCATTCGCATCCACCGACAACTGGATGCCGCCACTGACAGTTGAGGACCGAGCTCCGAACCCGACTCGACCTCAGGCTCCGACGCTGTTGCCGTCGCCGTCGCTTTCTCCGTCCCAGTTGGAAATGTCAGAGACCGAAGGGAAAGTGAAAATATATGCCGGTCGGAGTGCATTATTATAAAGCCTATCTGCGGGTAAACAGCTGCTGATTTTAGCCAATCGATAAACACAAATTGGGGGCAGAAGGCAGACCTGGCATTGGTTCGATCAAAAACAGCAATAATAATAGCACAAAAATACACACACACTGAGAACTGAAACTGAAAGGGAAAAGAATACGGATACGGATACGGATACGGAAACGGATGCGGATACGGATATGGATAAGGAAACACACGGATTCCGGGGTGCAATAGAATGAAAAACGATAAGCAAGAGAGAGACACAGGTTGCGCAGGTTTTGCATTCCATTTTTTAATTGGTTACTATAATTGCTACGGCTATATAGATATTGTTAGAGAGCAGATTATGTAACACACTTGCTTTACAAAATATAAATCTATATATATATATATATGTATATATACGCAGGATTTCGCTAGTTCGCTATCTAAGCGGGCATTTTGCTTGAAGTTGAAGTTGAAGTTGATTGCTAAAGTTTCGTTGCGGCTGAAGTTAGTTGCTCTTTGCTGTGGCTCTTGCAGTGTTTAAACAAATTGATATGAATGGAATTTTTGGGTGCCTGCGGCTGCAGCAGATTGACATTGAGATATATGTATATATATAGGTTTTGCGTTTGGTTTGAAGGTTTTTCGTTTAATTGGTTTCTCATGTAACAGGTTCACATTGACGAGGGAATAAAATGGGATTGAGCGTACGGCACATACAAAACGTGAACAAACTACAAAACACGGCTCGAGGACACTTAGAGCACGCCCATTTGTACCTCATCGTCGTCATCGTTCTCATTCTCTTTATCGTCCTCGTTTTGGGTCTCCACATCATTATTTTCGAATGCCACGTCCTCTGGCTCCTCGGGCTCCTCCTCATCATCCTGACCCCCTGCGGGCTTCTCCGGAGCAGCCTCTTCTAGCTCCTCTTCCGGTTCCAGTTCCACTTCAGTCTTTTTGTTTCCTTCTAGCTCACTCTCTGTAGCCGACTCTTCGGGTTGCTCTGTGTCCTCAACGCCGTCGGTCGCAGCCGGCAACTCATCCTCCTCTGGCTGAGACTCCTCCTTCTGCTCTTCCGCCTCGTTACCATTGCCATTCTCCAGGATCGCTGCATCTCCGCCTCCGTTCTCTCCGCCTTCGCCTTCGTCTGAGCT
The DNA here is from genome assembly GCA_008042675.1 of Drosophila seguyi. Lineage (NCBI taxonomy): Eukaryota > Metazoa > Arthropoda > Insecta > Diptera > Drosophilidae > Drosophila > Drosophila seguyi. The sequence goes on along the minus strand of VNJU01006457.1, from coordinate 38,778 downwards.
TATAGCTCTTGCAATATTCTGTAAAAGTAAACAATTGTCGACTGATTGCTTTCCAAAAGTGTTTCAACAGTTTCTTTCTACGTTCCTTCGATCTCAGCCTATGTACAGCAGGGTAGAAAGGATTTCTAAACAAAAAGCGCACAGTGCCGAGCGACAGAGAGAGAGAGAGAGAGAGAGAGAGAGGGGGAGGGGGAAAAGCGGGAGCCGACAATGGCTTACTTTCACAGAGTCTCGAAGCCACCGAAAAAGCTATTTAAGTATTTTATTAATTCATTAATTTATGCAAGACACCGAAAGCCTCCTACGGAAGAGTGCAAGCAAAAGCCAAAGCTAAACCATCGAAAGCCAAAAGAAAGTTTGGGGGGTAGAGGAGAAGGGTACTAAAGCAAAAAGGCAGCAGGACTTACCTCGGCCTCGCTGCTGTCATCGCCATCGTGATCGCCATTGCCGTTGCCATTGATCGTGTTGAAGGTGCCCGGCGTTTCCGGTCGGCGCTGCAATGGCGATGCAATGGCCTCCACTTCCGGCTCCACATCCGCCTTGGACAGCTCGTCATCCTCATTGGCACTCGTACTGCGATTTCAAAATGCAAAAGATTCTCTCTCAAAAAGCCATGCCACCCAAAATAAAAACAATTCCACCGAAAAACACACACAACTCAAAAAGAGGCAGTAGCGCAGGCGGCAGCCAAACTTAAGCCAAGTATCGGGGCCTAAGACCCATGAAGCTTCTCCCTTGAATCCCAATCACCCCCCAACTTACCCATCGTTGGTGTCCAGCTCCGAGGTGTTCTCAAGGCTGTCGTCCAGCGACTTGCGACCATTTCCCACCGGCGCCACCTTCATGTCCAGTTTCTGAGGTTATAAAAGTGGCAGCAATTAAGGTGGGGGCTAATCCCCAAACCCAACCATATAGTCACCTTGGAGCTGGAATCGCCACCCGCGACACTGTCACCGCCAGTCTCATCACTCAGGGCCTCCCAATCGGTTACGCTGTCGGGGGAGACACGCGGCGCATCCGGCACATAAACCAGGAAGGCCCGCTCGATTTCGTGCGGCTTGTGGCGATAGTACGAAGGTGTCTTCATTTTCTGAAATTGCCGCCATGAATCATTTTAATTGCTGCCCCAGGTACACTTACTTCCCATCGATTTGTGGCTGAGAGGAGCGAAAGTAAGAGGTATCTTTAGGTTCCTAAAAACCCTAACAAACCAGATATAATAGTAGCTTTTCGGACAAGAAGGTTATTTGTTATGTGTAAATATGTGTTTAGAGGACAGCTAACTATACCTTAATAATGGTTATGGTGTATTATTACTTGTGCTATGCATATGCCTGCCAAGAAACTGGTCAAGGCTTCTGAGCTTGACCGAGGTCGGTCTTAAGTGATACTAGAACTGGAACACCTAAGGGAAGGGTATCTACTAAAACCCGAAAATTCCCTGGAGACTCCCCACTCACATAGTCGACGGCCTCCTCATCGCAGCCCGCTTGGGTGAGCAGGGTGTAGCATCGCATGTTGTTCTTGGCACTGGCGGCCCAGTGGAGCGGCGTCTTGCCCGTGATGTCCGTCTCGTGGGCACCCTCCGGCCAAATGCCCACCAGATACTCCAGGATCTTGGTGTGACCTAGGCCAGCGGCCTTGTGAATAACATTGAGGCCGTTGCCATCCTTGCAGGTGACCATAGCACTAGGCACCGGCGGCTCCAAATGCGACTGCACATTCTCCAGATTGTTATCTATGACAGCCTGGTGCAGATCCTTGATGGCATTCTACGAGTGGGTATGGGAAACTAGTAACTTCCTTCTGCTGCTGGGGGATGGGGAGGGGGAGTTTTTCTTACCATGACATGGGGAACGGCGGCCAGGAAGCGCTTCACCCGCCCATTGTTGCTGGCCTGCTGGCTGAGCCGATTCCCTTGACCCGCCCACAAAATGCGAGTGAGCTTGCCGATGTCCTTCTCGTGCATCCAGATCCGAATGGTGGATAGCTTCACCGAGAAATCTATTAGCCGACAAAATGGGAAATTGAAAATGTGCAAATTAATTTCGAGCCAGCCCCACCCCTGATCCCAGCCCCGATTCCCAGCGCGGATTCCGATCCCTAAACTTATTGCGATTTCCATTTCATTCGCGCCCTCGTTCGTGTCTGCATGCAATTTGCCGAAAAAAGGAAAGTGAAGCCAAGAAGCCCCAGAACTGAAAACTAAATTAAAACGAAAATAAATGCAATGAATGTTCAAGTTCTGTGACTCCGGGCCCTCTCGCTTAAAGTGGCATTAGTGGAAACTTGAGACAATTTCCGCCGGCGAAACTTTTTTAGCCAACTTGAAATGCTTCAAGGTCGGCAACGGCGCTAAACTTTCTTCCACAGAAGGCTAAAGGCCCACCGCCCACTACTGAATCATTAAGTGCAGCATTTGGGAAACAAACAGCTGGAGCGGCTGTGGTCGGAGGAGGAACTGCAGCAGCGATGCCGCCCCATTCAGAATTTTGTAATACGCACCTTCATTATCGCGACGCTTGCGTCCATTTTGTCCGCCTGCCTGTCCATTCATCGGCATGACTGCAATATATAATCGGGTTTTGAAATTTACAGAAATATATGCACTATGGAAATATATATGGAGTTATGACTATGGATTTGTGACAACTTCCTAGAGCTAGTAAATACTTCGCCTGCTTGGAGCCCACTCACTTTCCTCGATTGCTGTGCTCTGTCACAATTTCGATTCCTCGTAATGCCTGTTTTTCTTGCGTCTGGCCAGCTTGAGCCGAGTTGGCAAACTAATTCTTGGCCAAGCCAAAATCGAAAGGTGTTGAATTCGGGTCTGTGTTGTGGTCAGAAAGCACCAAAGGAGAGCGACAGAGGGCAGGAGGTATAATTGCGTCCTGTTCGCGGTCTTCCAACTTCTGACATGAATAAATAACCCTTAGCAGTGTGGGTGTGCGTTATATAAAGCCGAAAGTCAACGTTTTCATTAGAGCTCCTAGCCAAAACAAATATGTGGAAATAGAATTTCCATTTGGCTGATTTCGAACTTGATTAGCATTCCGCGGGGAAGCATTTTTAAGGTATTTTTATAGCACACTTTTGGGTTCCTCGGTTGAGTACTAAAAAGGTTTTTTTCTGCACAAGGAAAATAAAGTTATATATTTGATCTTGATCTAATTTTTTTTAGAGAAAAAGTAAAGAAATGTCGTTTATAGATAAGAGTAACCTAAAATCAATAAAAAAATGTGGATTAGATTGAAGAATGATAAATCAAATAGTAAGCTGAACAAAAGTTCGTAAACCATTGCAGTTTGGCATTGGATCAGAGATTTAAATTGGGAATCGATTATAACAAAGCCAAAAATGTATTAATTTCGAACCGGAAAGCATTTCTGTTTTGTTTTTCAATATTATAATAAGTCTGTATATTGCTTTAAAAAATTACGACAAAATTTTTTATATAATTGATATATAGGAAATAACTCCTTAATGCGTTTCAAGTTTCAAGATATAGCACCCTGCAAAAGTATACGGAAGCTGCAGCTGAGTGGTTATTAGGGCTTTATTTATTAGACTAAAAGTTGTTATATATATTCCCAAAAAGCATATTGTATATTACTATATATATATTCTATACTAAAATCGTATGCCGTCTAAGGAGTATATTCCATTTTATAAAGAAAAAGAAAAAAGTTGTTCTCCTTAACTTAAGAAATTATCTGCTCTACCTTAGGTCTTCCGCCACAGAAAATTCCTCCTAACCTATAGAATGTTCCCATTTCCATACCCCGCATATTTGCACGCTTTGCCACAAAATACTCCAGCTTAGGTATACAACTTATCACCTCCACTAATCCTAGGGAAATTCCCTTTTGACATATGGAAATAGTTCCCATTTACCCTTTTCCTTGGACCTTTTGACACCCCCACCTACCTTATGTGTCAAGGTCTTCACCTTAGCTATTCTTGGCCTCACACCTGGAGGAATTCGTGGTGGCAGAACTTACTTGCTGGCCGCACTGGACGAAAGGAGTTGAGGTAGTGACATGTAAATTAGGTGGCCGAGGTGAATCATTAAATTTCCATTCCATGCCACACACTCGAACACACACACGACGATTGAGTGGCAATAAAAAGCGCTCGAAATTGCCACGGAAATGGCGCATTAGTGTTTGCCACTTAATGTGGCAATCGCACCACGACTCCGGTCTAGGAGCTACGGAGCAGCGGAGCTCCCCTCGAATTGTAACTTGTTGAGCTGACACCCTTAACGGCACGCAATATGCAAATTTTGGCCAATGAAATAGAAAAAAAAATTAAGGAAACCCTCACAGCTTTTTCCCTTGGCGTGTTGTCACCACAATTTCCCTCAATTAGGATGAATGAATATAAGAATATGTATATATACTCGTATATGGCACTTACCTTTCGGCGGCGATGAATGGTAGTAGAGTCCCTGGAACCTTCTCCGGCGTTTCGGCGGCATCTCAATTCCTCCTTTTCACTCCTTGATATTTTGTTGCGATTTTCTAGGAAACTCTTAGAGTCCGCGACTCTGCACATCGCCCCAATCGCGGTTCATGATTTAGCTTTGTTCACTTGGCACTGGAAAGTCCTTTTTGAATGGGAATCCCGTTTATGAATATATTCGAAAGCTGACGCGCTGGGCTGAACCGTTGTCCTGGCAAGTTCAACGACGTCTGAACTGACTGACAACTGCACCAGCTCAGCTGCTCAACTGGTCAATTTCTCAACTGGTCAACTGGTCAACTGGTCAACTGGTCAGGTCCTTGCGTGTGTGCATACTCAATGGGAAATGCGGGAAATCGGCTTGCGGGTGGGGAAAACCGAAGGAAAAATGGAACAGCACAAAATAGAACCCGGCTTGGGGGCGTTCCGAGAGTCACCGCTGCTGGGCCTCTCACATGTGAGCTTTATGTTTTATTTATTTGTTTTACAATTGGCCACGACATCTAATGCACTCGGCTTGTTTTTGTGGACAGGACATGGCCTGCTGCAGGACAGGTGCCCAAAAACTAGAAAAAAACTTGTGGAAAGCGGGCAGGAACGCGTTGAAAACAAACCAATTAGCTGTGAATCGATTTTTCGACTTCGAAATGGGCATTCTATCGAAATGGGAGCAGAAGGAGTATGGAAATTTGTATGAAGGAACAGGTCAAAGAGTCCTGCCCCAAGGTCCTGGCAGTACAAAGACAGCACGTGCTGCTCGATGGATGAGTAATGGCCTGACCCCCTTGTACGCACTTGCGTGTGGTCAAAATTTAAAGACCAACTTGACACAGTTTCCCCAGGGAGCTGCGTGAGTGACTTCCAAGGTTTTTTCGCAACTCCTGCCCCCCCAAAAGCTGGACTCGAGTTGACCTAAATTTTAATTGTACCCGAAGGAGGCATGAAAATGTCAGTGCCACTTAGTCTGAGGTTAAAAGTGGTCAGGTTCCTATACAAATTTGACTTCAATTAGGCAGCTTGATGGCACTTCACGGCGGGCTCTATAAACGATCTATGAATTATTCATAAGCTGTGGGGCTTTGGTTTATTCCACTAAGTGCAGCCGTCTGGTGCAGGTGCATTGAACTTGACAGGACGTGACCGGAAGGATATGTCTTGACCCTACCGTTCCACACTCCACACTCGAGTCACAAATCACAGCCTTGCTTGCATACACTTCACTTCTTTTTCAACGTTTCCGCTTTTTCCGACTTTCCGATTTGCCGTCGCTTTCCGCTTTCAGCTTTTCCTTTTCTCTCGGCTATATCCGCTTTTTTCGGGGTTTTGTTTTTCGCTTCGTTTCGATTTGCACGACGCGCGCTTTCCTTGCAGACTGTGGCATATTCAGCGTTTCGTAGGTGTTTTATCTAATTTTTCCTTCATGCACACCAACGGGCCAGGACCTCTGTGTTTGTGGGCGAATGTTTGGGCGATTGCTGTTACCCTTTTTTCGGTATCGAGTATTGGTAATTGCTGCCATCGGGTTTGCATGCGAACGCCAAAAAAAAAAACGTGGGGAGGAAAACCCACACAGAAATATTAGTAATGGGCGGCAGGCCACCTCGAGTGTGTAGCCAATATTGAAAAATAAATTAAGGAGGGACTCCTCCCAGTCAAGGAATTTTCAATTTTACTATCATTAACTGTGTCAGTGGGTTTTTGCAACAAATTAAATTGGTAATTTACCCAAAAAACAGGTCAAAGAAATTGATAAGCTAATATAGGTTATTGATATTTGAAGGGGCTTAAGGTTGCTTACCAAAGAAAGTAAGCTTCAACTTATTATATGAATATATCTGAAAAAGAAACTATAGAAATGCTGTTTAAATGTTGTATCCTTTAAGATTATATCGTTTATGTATATTTCTCCGGCAGTTTTTCTTTTTCGGGGCAGCCTTGAGAACTTAATCTAGAACTTAGAACTTAATCGACTAAGGGAATCGTGGCCAGGAGGCTAATGGGCTATTGGCTGTTGCTACTCAGTTCGTCTGCGGAGACGTGTATGGGTTGGGTGAATTCGTTGCTTTCATCAGAGATATCTGGGGAGTATATAGAAATAAAAAACTATATATTCAACTATATATTTCGACAAGCTCACCTAAATGTGTTTCTTCAAGGCTCTGCGTTATGTTGAATAAATCATTAAAGGCCATGCTCCTCCTCCGTCGAGACCTCAAGCGACCCAAACTGATGTGGGTCTTCTCCAGGGGCAGGTCATCATCGCCGAACTCCAGACACCTGCCGTAAACGCAATATCGCTTGCCCACCTGCGAACAGCGCGTGCCCAGCGGAAACTGTCCATTCCGGCCGTTGACCAGATAGTAGCGATACTTGATGTACTCGTCCTGGCAGCCCACCCGGCAGCTGCGATCCGGCTCATCGATGCTGGGCCAGATCTGGGCCCCGCGTCCCGATAGGCCCCGCACCTTGGAACGGTAGCGAGCGCAGGTCTGCTCAGCGAACTCCGTCGCCGTCTGCAGACGCTCGCAGGGTTGGACGCGGTACGAGCACAGCCGGATGCTCTCCACACCCGTCAGACGGGATGTGACTCCCTGGACCCCCTTCGAGTCGGTCATGCAATTGGAGTGGCAGCCGGGATGCACCATCCACTCGGACTCCGGGGAAGAGCTGCGATCGATGGCGATCAGCGAGGCAGAGGCTGGCGGCGGCGGTCGTGATATCTCTGGAGGATAGGGCTTTGGGTAGGGCCTTCGCTTGTAGGGTGCAGGTGGAGCACTGATGTGGTTGCCACGGGGAACGCCCTTTGCCACCTCTGTGGAATTAAGGAGAAAGATTATCAGTCACATACAGAAACTCCTCTAAAATCTCCTTACCATTCTCATGGGGACTCCTGGGCGTGATTCCCTGCTGCCGCTCCGCATATCGCTTGTTGGGAGTCTCCTGCCTGCTCTCCTGATCCGAGGAATCCCTCACCGGACGCCCCGACTTCCTCTCGCAGAAATCACTGTCCATCTTAAAGAAATTGGTGGTGGAATTGTCGCAGGAGAAGCGCTCACAACGACCGGCAATGCAATATGTAATATCCTCCGGCTTGTGTTGCTTCGATCGGCAGGCCGTGCCATCAGGAAAGATCCAGCGGCGCGACTTGGTGCCATTGCTCCTGGTGCGGCAGAAGATCTTGCACGACTCCTCCAGCGTGGTGCTCAGCTGCTGGCCCTCGCCAGTGAGCTCCGGGTCGGATTTCCTCGCCTGCAAGCACACCTTGGTGGCAAAGTCACCGATCGTCTGGAGCGGCACCTTGTGGCACTGGGCCGAGGGACAGGTCACGAACCGCAGATCCCGGCCCATGCAACGAGCCGGGAAATTCAAGCAGCTGCGGTTGAAGGTCCTTAGCCCGGTGCTGCCCTCCAGGAGCCGATGCGACTGGCCGTACAGGCAGCCCGACTCACAGGCACTCGGCTCGCTCCATTCGCCCCAGTTCGAAGGTGAGCCTGGCAACTCGTTTCCCAGCGGATTGTATTCATGCAGCAGCGACGGTATCCTGTTGGGATCATGCCGGATGATCTTCTCGTGCGTGGGCTCGGCGACGTTTTCGTGAGTCCAGGATTTGCGTGAGCGAGCCTCGCAGGTGCCACCGCGACACCACTAAAAAAGAAGAGCTGATGGGTATAGCTTACAACTTCTGAAACACCATGACCTACCATATTATCGCCACACTCGGTGCCCTCCAGCGCTGGATGCGAGGTCCAGGGCAGTCCATCCTGCCGGCAGTGCAGATCCCGACAGATCTCCATCCTACTTTGGCTGCTGGCCTGCTTGAAGTCCTTGCCGAAACGCAGCATGCACTGCTGATTGGCATTGAAGCGTTCACCTGGCAGGATTCCACCGGCCGAATGGTCCAAGTTGGCCACAAACTGTCCGCGATCGAAGAGGCACTCCGCCTGGGGGTCCCTGTTATTAAGCAATAATTTTTTATTTATTTTTACTTGATATTAGCTCCCTTATACTCACTGTAGAAAATCCTCCAGATAGGTCCTGGAGCACTTGGACCACGTGACCTTGCCACTGCCCAATTTTGGCGACATAATATGCATGGTGGGATCGCAGCTAATCTCCTTGGCATCGTGTCTCATGCCCAAACTGAAAATGAAGCTATAATTAATAAGGACGCCTCCAGCAAACCTCCAACTCTTACTTGTGCCCAATTTCGTGGGCCACCACAAAGACGCTCTCGAAGTGCTTGGCCTCGTTGATCGTGCAGGAGTATATCGAAGTGCACATGCCATTCACTGTGGCCATGCCCACCACTTGGCTATTGGCCTTGCCGTTTTCGAAGGTCACCAGATCCAAGCCGGTGAGGACCAGGGCGTGATCGTAATGCAAGGGATCGGCATCGGAGTACGGATTCATTTTCTCCTGCCACTTGCAAAAGGTGTTCAGGTATTTGTCCACATCCCGGGAGCGGGACAGTCCCGGTGGATCCCTCGGTTTCCAGATCTCCAGGCGCTTTAGCACAAAGTTGATGCGGCGACCCAGCGTGGGATGGTGGTAGAGGAGCTGCACTCCATTGATCATGGCCAGGACAAAGCTGATCACCTTGCCATCCGTGTCGGTGGGGAAATTGCGCTGCATGTGCGCATAGAGATCGCTGTCCACGAAGATGGCCGTTTCGATGAAGAGCTCATCCGGAATATCCGACCAGCGGGAGCGCGGTGGATTCCCTATGTATCGACGTGTCCTCCGCCGATGCCTCGGCTGCGAGTGGTGATGATTATGATGCGGATGATGGTGTCGTGGCTGAAAGCGCAATCTCAGCGGCGACTGGGCCCGCAGACGCCTCCTCGGTTCGTTGAACTCCTCCGCATCGGGCTCGAACTGCAACTGGCTGTCTAACGGTGGCGGCGTCCCGTCATTAATCCGCCTTGACGACACCCCACCAATGCCGCTCCTGTCCACCCGCGCTTCGTAGAGCACATGGACGCCGCTGCCGAAGCGCGAGGGAAGCGGTTGGATCACAAAGTCGCTGGCATTCTGCTGGAACACGCCACGCTATGAGGAGTCAAGGCGTGAACAATTTTATTAATCGTTGGGGATAAGGGAAAAGCCAGCACCCACCACACTGCCCGGCTCGCAGAGATCAAGAGCAGCCGCTGGACTCCGGTAGAAGCATTGCTCCAGGCGCTTCAGCAGCTGCGGCGAATGGTCCACGAACTGTGTCCCATTTTCGGTGCGCCGGATGAAGATGAAGGCGTCGTCGATCAGCTGCGGCGACTGCTGCAGCTGCAACCTGGCCTCCACTGCCTCGGAGTCATCATCATCTGTCGAATGCATTTGAATTAATTAAACATTTGCGCATAATAATGACCGCAACTGGAGCAGCACGAACTGCTGCTGCCAGATGTGGACTTCGCGCTCTCTGGATTTCGATTTAAATTCGGAAAACGGATTCGGTATTGGCACTTGAGCTATTTTTCATTTACCTTGTTGTTCTGCTGGCAAGCTGCGGCGCTGACGTCCTCTCGGGGGGATCCCCTCCCTCAGCCCCACGTGGTCATTCTCCTCCGGGGAATGCTCCTCTCGCTGTGCCAAGTGCACGAGCTTAAATTCGAATGCTGCCAGGTAAACAAACAACATAAATGCCTGCCATGAATCAATGCCAACAACTGTGCAGATTTCCACGCCCCCTCGGACCCTGGGAAACTCAGCAGCCCCTTTTCTCTCTTTTCCTCAAAAAAAACCCCCCGAGTTAAAAGTTCAAGTTTAACATTCATTGATGGGACTTGTTGTTGATGTTTTTGGGGTCTGCCAGCCTAATGACACGTTGCAGTTTTGGTTATGGGTCATGGCTAAAAGACTTGAACAGAACACAGAGAGAAAAAAAGCTAGCTGAATGAAATATAGGAAACACACTACATAGCCCGAAATTTGTACACAAATTACTCTCCTTTAACAAGAAGTTAAAATCCCAAGTAAAACATAGTAAACCTTAATTTTTGCCCGTGCCGTACCCGCCCTCAATATCTGGTTTTATGGGTCACAGTTAAGAATCTTTACAAGCCAGTGCCCGGCGGGCCAACACTTACCCTCTTCCCCAGATCGTGAGCCAAAGATCAGGGCCCTCTCGTGTTCCCTCAGCTGGCCCAGCAGAGCATTCTCGTCCAGCTGCAGTGGGGATAATGGGGGATATATATGAAAAGAGAAAGAGCACAGATAGATAGAGGTTTAATATGCAAAGCGGAAAGTGTAACATGGCCAGCAAAGCGTTAAACAGACCAAAAGAGATGCGAGCACCCACGGAGAAGGGCTTTTTTTTATTTTCCTCAAAGGTAAGAAAAAAAAATAAAATACTTTCACTCAGACACAATGGAAAATTTGTACCTCGAAAGAAAACCCCAATTAGACAACTCAAAACAGCTGCTGGGGCGCCGGGGTCATCAGTGGAAAGGTTGATGCAACACCACAACTTGGCTTATGCCTGTATGTATATATCCCAGACTGATCCATATATCTGTGGTGCGTGTGCGCCTATTTGCGCGATTATTTAATTTAATTTGTTGTAACAGTTTTCATTCGGCTTTATTTTGCTTTTTCTATTTGGTGGAAAAGCGCGTTTGCAGCCGGCGAAGCGTGAAGAGCGTTTCGGCTTTTCGGATCGAAACTCCGCCTCTCGCGAGGAGAAGGTGTTACAAATTGCCGTTGTGGCTGATGTTTATTACCAACATTGTAAGTTTTTGTGTAAAAAAGGGGCGTGCCAGGTCGTTTAAAGCTGAGTAATTTTACATTAAATTTTTTTAAATTATTTTTTGGGTGAATTTGATTTTAGTTCTGGGCTGTTATAAAGTGTATTTATAGGGTGTATATGTAGTTAAGGTCTCTAATAATCTTAAGATTTATAAGTGGTATATGTAGTTAAGGTCTCTAATAATTTCAAGAGGTCTAAATAAATGACCTCAGTCAGAAAAAAAAACCGACAATAAACCTTATTACTTGAACCTTTTAATGGTAATTAATGTTATAAAACAAAAACTATAAAAATACCTACATTTTCTTATAGCTTTAACTCCGCTAATTCGTGGTGTGCCATCTTAAAACCTAAAGCATATAGATAGAATATAATATATAAAAGTTCCATAAATATAACTAGCTAAGAACCTAACTGTATTGATTTACATGACTTACAAACTAAAGTTTATTATTAATTTTACGTCTTGTTTATTATTGACTCAACTAAAGTGCTGCAAACCAAAACAAATATGTTTTCCCAAGTACAAATACATAGCTCTAAAAGATTACAGCAACGAACCCTTTGTCAAAGCTATAGCATTTCCCGATCTCCGGTCTTACAAAACTTTGTCGCTGAACTTTATCGAATGGCAAACAATGCTCAATGAAATGGACACTAATTGGCTGCAAGGGCAACAGCATAATAGGACCAAATCAACATGAAGAGCCCCGGAAAAGCACGGAGAGCAACAATAACCTGTGACAAGCACACGGGCTGGAAAAAGGGGGGAAAAGCGAAGTGGAAAATGCAGCCATATATGCTCACTCTAATCGCCCCGCCGAGCGGCGCTGATTATGTGATGAAATTTTGCGTGACCCGTGGGCACAATGAGCGCAAAAACTAAAAAATAAATAAAAGGAGAGCCAGAAAGAAAAATAAAAGGGGGGAAATAGCGAAAACTAGAAACAAACACGTGGAAATTATATCACAGAAAATTGTCTTCGGGCCAATTTTGCTGGCGGCTGCAAAGGAAATCACATAATCAACAGCGTAACCGAGCCAACGATTCTAAAGGGTCAATAACTTGGCTAACACAAGCTAGCACAAAGCTGGACTCCGCCGATCCAATTTTTCTGTTAATTCCCAGCTGAGAATCTGATGGGAGCTCGAGGCAGCTGCAGTCGCCAGCTGGTGTACAGATTGTTTGCAATTCCCCGTAATCGTGTGATGCATTCCTCCAAAAAGACGCTGCGACGCCCGCCGAGGCTCGAATTTAAAGCATAAAAATATATATAAAAATAGAGGGTATAACGGAAGGGGTAATTTAAGGGAAGACATGTGTAATTCGACTTGTTGTCGCCTGGCTTATGTTTATTAGGTTGCCGGTCTCCAATTACGAAAACGTTTTCCAAGCCGCCCAATTCTGCAGAGGTCATTCAACGCCTCCCTGTTCTACACATAACCCCCGATGTTGCCCCGGAACTTCAACTACATAATATTTTTGCTTAGCTTGGCACAACTCAAGTTGAGTCAGAGACAATCTGTTTTCTTTTTTTTTTCGTGTCCATGTTCTGTCTACATGGCGATTTTTTAGCTTCTTTATTGTCACCTGAAGCATGATGTGTGGCCGGACGACGATCACCTGTTTTCGCTATATGGGTTAAGCGTATGACTTTCAAGAACGTCTACACTCTGGCAATATTGTTTATTGGTTTTCTTAAGTGATTTATATCGACAATCAGTTACTTAGAAAATTCACTGGGGAAAACGAAGGGGAAATAGTAAAATCTAAATTTTGCAGAAGAGTAGAAAAGTGAGTTAAAGCAAAATATATTTTGCATAAGAATACGTTAAGTATTCCTACATTTTTTAAACTTTTTCTTCTTTTAATTAAAAAAATGTTTAACTTGTAACTTGTATGCTATGCTTATTGTTTTTGAGTGTGTCTAAATAACAAATGACAAATAAAGCATAACAGACTTAAGTTACCAACAAATTTTTAGAGGAAAACCCAATACAAAAAAGGCCAGTAAAAAATGTGTGTTCTAAATTAAATAGTCTGTTTATGTTATTTGTAAAAAAAGATTGCAAAAATAATTTTGATATTCTACGATTTTTCTTAATTTTCAATAATTTTATGCGTTTTTCAATCTTGTGTTTGAGTGTAAGCTCACAAAGATATATCGCATATCGCGTGGCAACGGGGCCAAGAACAACTATTGATTGATAATAGAGTCACCTCCCTGGCATTTAGCGTTTAAAGAAATATCTTATGAGAAATTTCCTTTGATTTTAAATTAAATAGTTATTCGGGAGAGATTTCTATTTGTTGCTCTGAAAGACTTCATTATTGAAATATAAAGAGAAATAAATAAATACAATATATGTAAGTGAGAAAGTTCTAAATTTTTAAACAGCTAATTGAGACAAGAGATTAAGGTTTATTTAAATTAGAAAGTATTTTGCATTTGCTCCTAATAAGTACTTTTTGGTAAACATAAATATTTTAACATAATGGATTTCTCGTTACCCGTAAAATCAAAGCCCGAGCTGCAAATGGCAATTAAAATTACAAAGACCTATGGCCTTGTTCAAGTTTTGATTGATATCGGGACTCACCTCAATGCCATTGTAGTGTAAGCTTCTCTTGCGTCGCAGCTCGATGTTGACGGATTTTTGCCCAGTGGCAGCAGCGAAGGTGTTCGCATCGATTAGCAGCCACAAGGCGGTCAAAACAATTAAAGCCAAACGACGATGCCGATTAGACCCAATTGCTGAGGCGGTGGCACTCATAACGATGCGTTGACGGTGACAACAGAAGTGCGCCGCTATTTTCTGTGATTTGTCTGCCTGTATTGTTGTAATGCTCAAAGCTAATGGCTCTTTTTGTTGCTGCAACAGCCAGGCGATGCGACGAATGTTGCATAAATTGCAAATATTTTTACTCCTCGGGATTCGCTATACCGAATTCGGTATTTTGCGTCATAATTTGTGGCTTATTGAGTGTGTGTGCAGTTACATTTTGCGAGCGCTGGTAGTCTCCCTAGCCCGATTTCTCGAGATATCTATATAGTAGTATATGGAGAGTGAGAAAAGTGAACGCGCGTGTTGCACCGGCAGTTAATTTAACTGTTTATGCACTAATTAATTGCCCAGACATTGCATTACGAGTCATTTGTTGTTTGGGCCACTTTGGCTTTCATTCTCTCCTCTCTAGTCTACTCCTCCACTCTAGTCTACTATTTTTTTCCCCTATCTCGGTTAACGGCCACAGTTTGTTGCCTAAGTTCTTCCTTATTGATCCGAAGCACTCGAGATAAGGCTGAAATGGTGCTTGAAAGGGCTCTTTATTAACTGTGCTGCGCTCACTGATCGCCAATACATATAGTATAATAATGCCAGTCTTTTGTTTTGCACATTTAAACGCACTTATTTTTATTTAAACGCCAGCGAACAATTAGGCAGCATACAACACATACGCGCACACACACGGCCCCGGCTCCCATATAGATCATCGGATTTGAAGCATAACGCTCTTCTGGTTCATATCCGAAATAAATGTTATATATACTTAGCTACGCCATTCAAATTCATAAATCACAACGAAAATAAACGAGCGTTTAAAGCACTAAATTCTGCCGGAGGTCAATGCGATCGATGGCTATTCGAAGGATTTGCCAGAACGAAGGAGAGTGGGACGCAAAGGGGGAACGACACAACCACTCGCGACGGCCGCGCTTTTGCAAATGAAATGTGAAAATCACGGAAAACTTGGAGCATGCTACAATAACTTGGAGCACGATCGTCGGTAGGCGCTTCGTTCTCGCTCGGCTTGGCTTTTCGGCGGCTGGGAGTTGTTGTGCGCCAGGCAAAACAAACTCATAAATATATGCTAATGAGCCAGAGCGCCGGAAGAAGAGAAGAAGAATGCCTCAACCGTTAAGACGGAGCAAAGGGCCGAAAAGAAAAAGAATTAAAGATCTTACAGAAGAAAAAAACACATTGGCAAAAACTAAGGCGATAAAGTGGGAAGAGGCAGACACTTGGCGATTGTTTTGTGGTCAAGTGCTTGAAAATGATGGAGCAGACGAAAACTTGACACTGATCATCAGCAAAAAAAAGGAAGGCAGAGGAGAAGCAAGAATTATGCTGCATTTCCGCTACGAGTTTCGATGTTCTGCGGCCTGTGGCAGCAGGAAATCTTAAATCAGCGAATGCAAATCAGGGAGGCGCAAAAACAAACAAACCAAACAGACAGCCAATTGAAATGATCAGTTTTTAATTGAAGCAATCAATGCTTGATGCAACCCGATGCGATGTTTTAATTTAAAAGGAAAATCATTACAATCAGAGAAGCTTCACTATACAGATTTGTGGCTTATTAAATATCGTACAATAAAATTGAGGTGTAGTAATTGACTGGAAATAAAATTAGCTCAATCCGATTGTAAATCATACATTTTTAAAAGTTACAATTTTCTACCGTTGATTACAGTTTAAATTTAGATTTAAATTTTATGTGCTGCACTGTTTTGGTCTAAAGATATCGATACATTGGCTAAAACCTTGTATACCAAATTTATTTATATTAGAACCGCTTTGATGTAAGCTGTCACAGAAATCAGATTCCATAGAATTGTGTTGCTAATACGGGTAGAGAATTGCCATTATTACCATTGCCATTATGGGCCTGAACACGCCAAAAATTGTCCTTTTTATAACAGTTCCTAATGCTTCTTGTGAGACCTATTATCCGATTTTCAACCCAATTTATTACAGTGTCATTGGGGTCGATCACACTGTAAAAACATCGGACTCTCGATAGTGTCATTCTTAGAAAAATATCGATGTATTGATATTTTCCTCAACAGCGCAGCTCGAATCGGTACTGCTATCGATAGAGGATATATGGATATCTGGCGAACTCTGGCATCACATATCAGAATTTAAAATTAATGTAAAAATAAATAATTAATACACAATGAAATTGTGGGCTTTTGCAGATACTGTTCTTTGGCACCAGAATTAGGGTTTTTCATCTGGACAAAAAGTATTAAATAAAAATATCGCATTACCGATATTTGCCAAAAAAATATCACGATATAAATGTATCAGCTCTCGAAAAAAGTATCAATACATATTTTCACATTTAAGCATTTAAGACACCTGATAAACAATTTTGAAACTTATATAATAATATTATTCAAAAACAACAAATTTCCGCTCGTCTATCATCTCTAGCGACGTTCAAATCGCTCGGCCCGCTCTCGCTCTCTATTGTCAAAAAAAACATCAATTTTTTGCACCTCTAATACAGGAAGAAAGAGCCGCTCAATCACCGATTGGGTCATCGGAGCCCATTTTACTTACCGATTGGGAACTCGACCCCAAGAGGTACATGTTCTACATACCGATTGGGAATTCTACATACCGATTCGGAACTCGACCCCAAAAGGTACACATACCGATTGGGAATCATACGCCTTTTCTACATACCGATTGTTAATCGTGGCACAGAACATCGATGGTTAAAAAAACATCGATGTTTTGGAAAATTCGAAAAACATCGATGCATCGATGTTTTCATCGATGTTTTTGTACTACGTCACATTTAAACATTCAAATTCAACTGCAGCTTGGCTTCGCTTCGCCCCGCTTCGTGCGATCAGATTTTCGTCGAAGCATACTAATCTCAGCAACATTTGAGTTTTAAATTGTATAATACTTACATCGATTCAGCTTAAGTTTACAAGCTACTACATTTCGAAACAAAAAACACGCGTTTTGCAATATAATAATAAACGCGCTCAAAAAACGAGTGAAAAAAGCGATCAAGCGTGTGCTCCTTTGTGTTACTAGTGTCGTATAGTTAAAAAATCCAATCAAAATGGTGGGCACAACTTTGAAAATGCGGGGCGATGAGGTGAGTCAAAACGTTTAATATTATTTCAAGTCGGGATAGATCATAGAAGAGTTAGAAAAGTAGCGGGTTCACAGACGCCATTGCAGCGTGGGCTAGGGACATAAAGAGAGGACGAAACAGGCGGAGAGAGAGAGAGAGAGAGGAGAGCGCGTGTGAAGAGGGGGGTGAAAAAATTGCCGTTTATCACGGGCTCATGTGTTGTTGTTATATCTGGAGTCACATTTTGGCGCAATTTTCTAGTTGCGGTACTTGCACCGCTAATTATTGTCCTCTACTTTCTTCCCGGCAAATCAAGGAGAGGTAAAAGGAAGATTAATGTCTTGCGGTTCTTTTCTAAAAAAAATGGCGGGGCGTGGGTGCTATGTATGCATTTTTATGGATTGTAGATGACACTGTCTTGTAATAGGGAACTTATCTTTAACTTTGAATTTTACTTATTAAGCTAAAATGTGTACAACTAATTGCCAAAAATCAGAAGCATAGGATCAATATGTTTTTAACCAAAGAAGTAGTTAGGTTAAAATTGTTTAGACATCTTTGTAATTTCCCTTTTATTTTTAGAACGCCTCGGAAAATATAAACCAAGTGCAAATAAAGAAATTGACAGCACCTTCGCAGGAGGTGAATACAAAACGCGCCGCTCTAGGCGACCTACAAAATCGTGGTTTAAACCGCGCCATCGCTGTTAAGGATGCGGGCCAGAAAGAGTGAGCTAACTTTTAGTCATTTCGCCACTTAGGTTTCATTAGAACTATTCGAATTTTATTAGAACTAAGGACCTTAAGCTGTCAAATGCCCTGCGGAATGCAAAGGCTCGCGTGGACACGCACTGGAAGAAGGAGCCATTGGGCATCAATGGAGCTACTTCAAAGGCCACCGTAGTTTTGCGTTCAAATTCGGTTCGCCACCCAATTGCTGGGAAAGCTGCTGTTGATCCCGCTAAGGGTAAGTAATATTTGATTGTCGAACATAATTTTCAACCCAGATCCTTAAAATCTTGTCCTTGACAGTATTTTATAGTATAGTAGTATAAATAACCTATTTGTTCAATCTCTTAAACCCCACAGCCAAGGCTAGTTCCAATGAAAACGTAAATGAACCCACTTTAAAGCGCGAGGATAGCAATCTGTCAAAGAAATCGCTGACCAAGTTACGTGCCGCCTTGGCCAAGCCCGTGATGGGTGTTTCTGGGATTCGTCGGGAGCCTGTGACAGCTGCTGTTAAAAAGGAACCTGAGGTTAAGAAGGAATCGGGGGTGTTGGCCTTCCTCAAGGGTCCGGCTATCACAAGCTCAGCCAAAGCTCCTGCTGCCACCACGGTACCCACCGCAGTTATTTCGCTGTCGACCAAGAGATTGGAAGGAGTAGAGGATATCGACGCAAATGACAAAGAGAACCTAGTTCTGGTCTCTGAATATGTAAACGATATCTATGACTATCTGTATCAGGTGGAGAAGGAGCAGCCGATCTTCAAGGATCACTTGGCGGGACAGAAGGAGGTGTCGCACAAAATGCGAGCTGTGTTGATCGACTGGATCAACGAGGTTCACCTTCAGTTCCACCTGGCCGCAGAGACCTTCCAGCTGGCGGTGGCCATCATTGATCGCTACCTGCAGGTGGTCAAGGACACCAAACGCACCTATTTGCAGTTGGTGGGTGTAACAGCTCTGTTTATAGCCACCAAGTACGAGGAGCTGTTTCCGCCGGCAATCGGAGATTTTGTCTTTATTACCGATGACACCTACACCGGCCGCCAGATCCGCCAGATGGAGCTGCAGATCTTTAAGGCCATCGAATGCAACTTGTCGCGTCCATTACCAATCCACTTCCTGCGTCGCTACTCGAAAGCCGCCGCCGCAGAGGATGAGCACCATGCCATGGCCAAGTACTTTATTGAGTTGGCTGCCGTGGACTACGATCTTGCTAGCTACAAGCCCTCGGAGGTGGGTTGCGTTAAATACACATCCCAGCTTTTTGCAAACTCTAACCTAAATTTGTCCTTAATAGATTGCCGCCGCCTCGCTGTTCTTGTCGCTGCACTTGCTGAATGGAAATTACCGGGCTGCCACGGGATTCAACGACCGGCACTGGACAGCCACCCTGTCTTTCTATTCGCGGTACTCGGCCGCCCATTTGCGACCCATCACCAGACAAATTGCGAAGCTGGCCCGGGAAGCACCCCAAGCCAAGCTGAAGGCCATTTACAACAAATACCAGGGTAGCAAGTTCCAGAAGATTGCGCTGCGACCGGAGCTGTGCGGCCCGCTGCTAGACTCTATCATAGGCCAGAGCCTGCGAAAGTAGTCAGACAACTAGACACCGCCACAACACACCAGACTTCGTAGTTTAGTTTAATTTGTTTTCATTTTTTAAATTTGTATCGTATTCCGTATTCTGTTCGTTTCGTGTTCGTTACAATTGTGAAATACCCGTAGTTGTAATCATCATCACCAACATCTCGTAATCAATCTTCAAATCATCGCAATCTGCTGGAGTCCCTTAATGCAGTATTCGCCCCGCTGCCAAGGGCTAGCTCCAGCACCTTTGCTCCCTGTGCACATGTGGCTCGTGAGCTGGCCATTGGCAGCGAGTCTTCCCTCCCGGAAAGACTGACTGGAAGCCGGAGACTGAACGCCCGCCTGTTCCTCCCGCTGGGACAATTTCTCAGTGGGGAGCGAGTGGCGAAGCGGTGGACACCGAGAGAGAGTGGGCAACGAGTTCATTTGCTGGCCGAACACATCGGCGTTGTCTCTCCAAGCACTATATTTTATATTCATAACTACACGTATTTGTATTTTTAGTTATCAATTTTGATGGGAAATTGTTCGTTCTACGTTCTAAGAATAAATCCAAAACTTGTGCAAAATGATATTCACAACTCCCAAAAATAACGATGAGACTAGATTATTTGTAATTTATATTGTGCATTCTGCACATTCATACAAAAATGCATCATAAATTAGGCTTATTGTTTACCTAGAATTAAGCAACAATAAGAAGCGGTTTTTAACAACTTTGATGTTTTCGAAACTGTCTCTGATCCCATACATATAGCAAATAAAGTTTTGTGAATTTTATATATAAATGTAGTGATTTTTAAACTTATTTCTTTCATATGAACAAATGATATGTATAGGAACATTCAGAACTGTGCTCCTTTGACAGCTGATGAGTGTGAGAAATTTTCCACACCCCGTACCGAAAAATCAGGACCAGACGGAGACCCCTTGCCAAGGACAGAGTTCCCGGTTTCCTTTTGTCCCTCTTCCTTATCAATCCTAAATACACAAAGCACACATACAAACTGCTATACCTATATATAAAATAGACACTGGAAAGGTCATCTTTGCGATCGCAGGTCAGTTATGTGCTCCTCATCCGCTCTCTTCGCTTGGTCCTCGTTCCTCTTGTGTGCCCTATTCCATGGGCAACAGTAATTGCCCAACCACGTCCCTGTGTGTGTGCTACTGTCGCTGGCTGACTTTCATGTGTATGAGTGTGGGTGTCTCTCTCTCGCTCAAAACCCATTAGACATAGAATTAAAGGTATATTGAGCTTGCATGCCCTTAAAAATCTAAATATAAATAATATAAAAATGAAAAATAAATGCTTTTGTCTTTCTGGTAAAACTTTAAATTATACTTTTTCCATTAAATTTAATATGAACTAAAAAAAAAAGTAAAAAATGGTATAATAATGTGAAATTTAATTTTAAATTCATATATAAACTACTATTTAACACAGGGCATCACGTCGTCGAGACGTGCGTGTTGCATTTGCTTGTGTTTCGCTTGTTCTTTTAGCTGAGCGCCTGTTCGAAATTTAAGTTTGACGGTTTTATGACTCTCATTAATTTCTGTTTTTGTACATCTCAAATAATTTCGACACTTTTACGGTCAAACAAATGCAATAAAAAGGAAAGTAATTTTTCTTTGCGCCCCCCTTTGTGCTCCTCCCTTTTGGCACATTTTATGCTGACTGCCAGCGGCAATGGGCGTCATAAAAAGTTCAGGCCGTATAATTTGGGTTTACTGTTTTTTTGGGTCTGGGTTGTTGGGCCGCCTTTGCCGGTTTTTTGTGTTTTTGGGTTTCTTGCTCTCGTTTCTGGGTTGCTGTTAACGAAATATGCACAACACAAAGCACTTTGAATCACCGTGTTCGTTATCCTGCTCCTGCTTTTTGCTCCTTGGACTACAACCAATCGTTCAGGTAGCCCAGCGAGGGGTGGCTAATTCGCATAAGGGTCAGGGGGTTAAGCGAAGGGACGAGGCTTGCAGACATCTGCTCTCCGGCTGGCGGATCAGCTGAGTGCAAGGACCAAGATTAGTTCAGGGAACTCCTGCCGGCAACTTGTCCTTAGTTAATAGTAAGTACCTGGTTTCTTGATTTCTTTGCTGAAGGAAGGGAAGAAAGTATCTCTCGAACAGCATTTCTTAAAACGGATATACATATGTATAAATTCATACACATTTATGCAATATTTTCAGAAGAAAGCTTGTTTTCAGAATCACCAACAATTGGAATATGACTAAAATTAATTTGGAACACATATTAACCATTTTGAACCCTCAATCTCCACGAGATGTTTAAAAGGCGTAATTCCCATTCGTTCCACTTTTTGTGAAGATTCCCATATAAAAGCAAGCATGGTTTGGATATGTAGCGCAGAATATTAGACAAAATAAATATAAGTTGATATTTCTTTTAACAAACTCGGCTTACGTAAATTCTCAAAAACATTTATCAGTGCCACTCCCCAGCAAAGAAGAAACATGTAAATCCGTGTAGAGTATAATTTAGTATCGTTTTTAATTCATCATCGTTTCACAATCATCCACAGACAGTATTTCGACTATTCTCGATTACAATATTTCAAATATTGATTACAATGTAAGTGTAAAAGAACAACGGGAGGATTATCTATCGTTTAAGGAGGAGGAACCACACGGACATTTCGCTGAAATTCGAAATTGGATCCGACCAGGACTCACCATTCAATTCGGCGCCTACGCCTGCTCTCTCTCTCCCAAGATTTAGCGGCATGATGGCGCAGGACAACGAAGCAGATGGTTTTCCCGGCAGGAGACGCAGGAAATCATGAATGTGCAAAGGAGTTTTCTCTTGTTTTTGTTTATAATTTCTGTTTTATCTTAAGCTTTAAGTTGTTTAATCTTTTTTGTTTATGACGAGCGCAGGGACGGCGGCGTTATTCTTGCCATCTCAGTGATGTTAATTGCGCACGCGACTGCCTAATTTTTCTTCATGTAATTGCTGCTTAACCCTGGAAGGTAGACAAGAACTTGGAGACGATGTCCTTCAGCTTGGCATCGGACGCCTCGGAGATCTGGCCGTCCTTGGCAATGGTGTCGAGCAGAGCCTGCTCGGAGGTCTTGATGTGCTGCAAGAACTCCTTCTCGAACTTGGTGATCTTGGCGGGATCCATCTTGTCCAGATGACCGCGCACACCGCAGTAGATGACAGCAACCTGGGAGCAAACGGAACAAGGGCATTAGAAGTGTTTCGGCAAAAGGTTGCAAATCCTTATGAAAATGTGTATCTTTTTGTTTTAAATTATGACATAAATCTGACGTTCAGCCTATCCTACTGCATACGCACCTGATCCTCAATGGACATGGGCACATACTGTCCCTGCTTGAGCAGCTCAGTAAGGCGCACACCACGGTTCAGCAGCTGCTGGGTGGCGGCATCCAGATCGGAACCGAACTGGGCGAAGGCGGCGACCTCACGGTACTGGGCCAACTCCAGCTTCATGGAACCGGCAACCTGCTTCATGGCCTTGGTCTGGGCAGCAGAGCCCACACGGGACACGGACAGACCGACGTTAATGGCCGGGCGGATACCCTTGTAGAACAACTCAGTCTCCAAGAAGATCTGTCCATCGGTAATCGAGATGACGTTGGTTGGAATGTAGGCGGACACATCGCCAGCCTGGGTCTCGATCACGGGCAGAGCGGTCAGGGAGCCGCCGCCCATGGCGGGCGACATCTTAGCGGCACGCTCAAGCAGACGCGAATGCAGGTAGAACACATCACCGGGGTAGGCCTCACGACCTGGGGGACGACGCAGCAGCAGGGACATCTGACGGTAGGCCACGGCCTGCTTGGACAAATCATCGTAGATGATCAGGGCGTGCTTGCCCTTGTCGCGGAAGTACTCGCCCATGGCGCAACCGGAGTAGGGAGCCAAGTACTGCAGGGGAGCGGCATCGGAGGCGGTGGCAGACACAATCACGGAGTAACCCATGGCACCGGAGTCGGTCAGACGCTTCACAATCTGGGCGACGGTGGAACGCTTCTGGCCAATAGCGACGTAGATGCAGTACAGCTTCTTCGACTCATCCTGGGCCTCGTTGAAACGCTTCTGGTTGATGATGGTATCGATGGCCAGAGCGGTCTTACTGTAAATTTAATAAATAAATAAAGATGGGTTAGCTAAAAGTCTTACCCTGGGCTAATCACCCAGCACATTCCTTCTCGGAGGCGTTGGTCAAAGATTCTTACCCAGTCTGACGATCGCCAATGATCAGCTCACGCTGTCCACGGCCGATGGGCACCAGGGAGTCGACGGCCTTGATACCGGTCTGCATGGGCTCGCGCACAGACACACGGGGGATGATGCCGGGGGCCTTGATACCGACACGGAAACGATCCTTGGTGTTGATGGCGCCCTTGCCGTCAATGGCATTACCCAGGGCATCAACGACGCGACCCAGCAGCTCATCACCGACGGGGACATCCACAATGGCGCCGGTACGCTTGACGATATCGCCCTGCTTGATGAGCTTATCGTTACCGAAGACCACCACACCGACGTTATCGGGCTCCAAGTTAAGGGCCATGCCCTTCAGTCCGGAGGAGAATTCCACCATCTCATCGGCCTGGATGTTGTTCAGGCCATAGACGCGAGCGATACCATCACCGATGCTCAGCACACGGCCGGTTTCCTCCAGATCAGCCTTGGGGGCAACGCCCAGGATGCGCTCCTCCAGGATGTTGGAGATCTCGGCGCTGCGCTGAGAGCTGGCCACATGGAATTTGCGGGCAGCGAGGCTGGCGGCGGGATAAGCAGCCTTGCAGGCGGCCTATAAAAACAGAGATGAAATAATAATATTAGATTATGTAAGGCACAACGTATTGGATAATCAAATCAAAGTGTCGCATCTATCTGGAATCGCACCTAAGCCTCTCACCTACTCATAAATTTATAGGAAGTATTTTGGCAGGGTATCTGCCTGTCGGAAACACCCTGCTTTTCACTCAATCCACCATCACCACTTGCTTGGCCGCCGGACTTAACCTCAAACTTGATCCCATGGGCCGCTCTGCCAAAATCATAATTATGTAATCTGAGCACAATAACAAAGTTTATGTACCGCTTTTCACCTTATAGTGCTCACAGTTTAACCAAAAACTAAACAATTTTCGGTCGCCAATTTCGCCCCACACTGATTATGTAACCTGGCAACCAACCAATCTCGGGCGGCTGCTTTATAATTCGCCGCATTGCGTAACAAAGTTCTTGGCTAAATTACTGCCAAAATAGCAATAACTTGTGGGCTGAGCGAACTAAAGCTGTTATCCATCGGTTTGTGCAACGTTAAGAGCACGCTGCACCTTTTATTCTGCAAATACTTGCCACCCATCGATTCGGTTATGTATGACATCTTTTTTTTTTTACCAATTTTTCGGTGCTATTTTTTTGAGTAAATTCGTTGGTTAATACCTGAGTGGCAGCCTTGGGCAGGTTGCGGGCGACCGAGGACGCCAGGCGGGCAGAAATCATCGACATCTTAATGGGTTTTAACTTTTCGCCGCGGAAGTAATTGGACAATTCCTCACCGACTTCCTTTTTTTTCACAAAGATGGTCGCAAGTGTGCCCACACCAAAATGTAACCAAAAGGGCCAAAAAATACCGTATAATAGTGAAACATTTTACGATTTTTTTAGAAAAGGTAGGGCGGGCACTCTATTTAATAAGGCTGTTTTGATAATTTTGATATATTAAATATCAATATATATTTTTTTTTTCGTCGCCCAAATATCATAATTGTGATATTATTGTTTGATATTTTTTATATTCATTCCTTGGTCAATCTAAATTAAAATCATGGGATTTCGGATTATAAAAGCGACTATGTTGGACGTCTATGGTTACCCAGCGGAGCTCGTTGAGCCAGAACTAGCTGAGAAATGTGTCTTATGTCACTCTAGAATCAGAATGACCTATTATAATTTGTTTAATTGATAAAAAATTAATTAATTACTATTTTATGAAACTCCTTAGTGTGACCAGCTATCGACTTAATTAAATATACACTAGAGGCCCTAGTTTTAGGGAAAAGTGGTTAGAGACTTTGATGCAAAAGGTGGGAAACTTTGCTGAACTAAAACGTAATTCATTCTATGGTTTTAAATGCGATAAGTGAATTTTGTTAAAAGTCTCACCATAATAACTATAAAGGTAGACAACTTCATTGGGAAGAGTGTTAAGTTAATTTGCAAAGGTCTACCATATCGTAATCATCTATCGTAAGCCAGTGGTAGTGTTGCGAAACGGCATATGGTCCCCTTAATGGGAACAGATATTTATTTATATATTTTTTCGACTATTGAAAGTTAAAAATAAAAAATATTCTACCACCAAGTTAAAATAATTTTATTATTAAATAATTAAGATTTCAATTGCGAATTTTTCTACAAATTTAGTTTTATGCGGTTTATCTGAGTGTAAGACATATTTCAATTAAATTACTCATCCGTCATGTAGGGCAAATATGTGATGAGGATGTAATATAATTTAGTTATTTTCGTTTTGTTTTCATTTTCACTGTCAGCGAATTGTAAGCGCAAACGTTTTGCGAAACGCTTCCGAGTTATTAAAACGGTCTGTTCATTTTGGAGACTTTCGAGCGTTCCATTGTTGCGCCGCCTCAATCTCACCCGCTCTCAGCCCAGCGCTTCGTGCGTGTACCCGACCGCAGACGAACCCAAGAGAGCAGGAAAAAAAAAAGACTTAACCTTCGTCGCTTTGTGGATTTAAACTATGCCTTGTGGATTGTGGACTGTGTGGGCCCAAATTGAAATGCGCGCGCAAGTTCAAAAGATTTAGTTATTTCACGCAGCTTCCTTCATCTCGTCGGCGCTTCAGTCTGAGCTTGTGCGGTCCTGTGAACACAACGCGGCGGTATAACGGAACGGATAACGGGACTTAACCGAACGCTGGCTGTCAAATGTAGGAGAAAATTGCATGTGCCATTTAAGTGAGATTCTGTGCGATTTGCTGGGCGGTTTCCTTAGCCGTCAGCTGCCAGCTGGTTCCAGCGGGGCCAGAATGTAAAAAATCATCGAATTTCTGGCCACGTGTTGTATGGGCCGAAATTCGTTTCTTTGCGAAATCAACGTTTATTATGCAAATTAACACAACAACAGCAACGGGGACTTGGGCAAGCATCCAATCTCCAAAAAACACATAAAAAAGGAAACTCTGAAACTGGAAGCGCTCCTTAGCGATTCTTCTTCTGTGTTTTGTTGCTGCTCCTTCTGCTGCTTCTGCTGCACGCAGACAATGAAAGAAATTTGTCATCACACACACACACAGGCACATACGCACTAAGAGCGTAGAACAAAGGCAACGGGAAAGATAAATACGCGAAGGGAGTGCGAGCGGGAGAGTAGATGGCATGGGAGTGAGAGAGAGCAGAGCAGCAGCCATCCGTCTCACTCACGCACTTGACTGAACATTAAACTCGCATTTTTTTATGTGAGCGCATGGAGATTTTAGAGGCCTGTTGGGTCTTCGTTCTCCTCCTGGTGGCATCCTGGCATACTTGCCGGTCGCCGCACAACGTCGGCAGTTGTATGACTCCCCGTTCTCATCATCTGTAGAATCCGCATTCGCATTCGCACTCGCATCCGCATCCGCATCCGCCATCCGCTATCCGCAATTTTTGACAGCTGTCAGCGTGTTTCGTACGGACGTGTGTGTGTGCGCGCTTTGTGTGTGGCTGGCACAGTTATTTCCACTTGGGCGGCAAGGTCAGCGCGACATGCAAATTGAAAACAGCAAAAAACAAAGGCAAAGGCAGAGGCATGCCCAACTACAACGGCAAAATCAACGGCAGCCACAATAACAGCAGCATCACCTACAACAGTACCACCTACCACAACAACAACAATAGCCACGGCAACAACAACTAACGAAAATGTTTGAGAAATATGTCGCCACATATGTGCGCGCGTGTGAGCAAGTGAAATTAAAATTCCCGCATGCCTAATGAATTCGCCCCGCTCGTTCGCCGTCCCTCTCCCACAACCATTAGGTGTGTGCTTGTGCTTGTGTGTGTGCGTGTGTGTCGCTGACTTCGGAATGACAAAAACAACAAGAGCGACAACGATATAGCAGCTACAACTAAAACAATGGCTTGCTAAGCTGCTCGAGTGAGTGAAAAAAAAGTAATATAAGCAAGAAAGAAAGGAGAGCCAAAGAGCGAGAGCGAGAGAGCAAGAGCGCGAGAGAGGCAGAGGAGACAACGGAACGAAAACGAAAGTGAAACTTGCAGCGAAGAAAGGTGAGTGAGAAGTTTGAAGAGATGCCCCGAAAAAGTATGCTATAAACACAAACTTTAACTGTAAATCAGTCGAATTATAACGAGTTTTCAAGAATTTCAAGACTGGTATTTATATGTTTACGTACCACACTTGTACAGATGTCAAATTTCGATCAAGTAAAAAAATAAATTGCGTATACGTAATATCGATATCTGTATGCCCCAGAAAATAAGATACAGAAAGAGTAATTAATCTTACCTGGATAATTGCACCCATGAGAAATACTGTATTTTGTGAAAAAAAAAGAATTTTGAAATAAAAAAAAACAAAAATATTCTTAATCATATTCTTTTATATTTTTTAGTCTGTCCTGTTGATACGTATACGTAATAAAAGAGAAAAATTTTCCTAATTTATCTATTACTTATTTATTGCTTATTTCAAGGCAGTTATATAACCCTGTAACCCTCACTGAATCTCGGTAATTTCTCTTCTCCACCCTGCAACTGACATCAACTGCTTTCCCATTCATCAAAACCAAAAGTTGAAAGTGCAATACCCACAAACAACACACACTCACTCATACATACATACATACAAAAATGCAAATTTAGTTAAATCAAATTGCAATTGCGGCTGCCACACACAAACAAACAAAGCAACAAAACCAACACACAAACAAAACTTTAATGATTTGAATAAATGGAATATGCTGCCATAATCTAACAGATGCACTATCTGGACTGTAGTAAATTCCTAAGCATACCAAGCTAACCAAAATTATGTTGACAAAATATCAAATACAGCAATTCCGATGCAGTTTATTCAAAGAACAAGCATAAGTTCATAAAACATTCCTGCAGCCCCATTAATAGGAAACTATTATAGGCAATATCTCATAGTTTCTTATAATTTTAAGCAAAATTGCAGATTATTTTCCAATCGCTAAATGCAATTTTAAAAAATTCCAAATTGATGAGCAATTTTCTTGATATTTTCTACGTTTGTCCAATCAAAAATAAAAAAAAAAAATAAAAAAAAGAAAAGTTTATCGATTACAAGTTATGGTCTTATGGTTACCAAACTCTCTTTCTGAATATACAATATATAGAAATAAAGTCATTACCATCTGGGGCGAGGGCTCGGGCTGGGGCTGGGGGTTCCCCCCGAAAAAGGAAAACCAATTAAAATTATTTGTGCGTCAAAGGCGAATGGAAAAGAATGCGGTGAGGCGAAATGGAAACGAAGCAAAATGGAAACGAAACGAAATGAAATGGAGAGATGTGAATGGGCCCTCAGCTTCCTCGTAAATAATGCGGGCATTAGAAAGGACTCTCGTAGCATCCACCACCCAGCGTCACTCGACACCGGGTGTCCTTCGCCTCCGCCGCTGCCTGCCGCCTGCCGCCTGCCGACTGTTTTGTGAGCCAACTTCTTTTTGGTCCATTGCAGCGGGGCATAAAAATGTTAATTTATGTTCGCTGCGCCTCCCAGTTTGCATACTTGCTGCTGGTCCTGGGTGCTCATTTTCGTTTCGGGCAACAATTTTTCGTTGAACACATAAAAAAGATTTCTGTGCTTCGAGTTTCCTCTTTTTATTTTGTAAATTTTTTTTTTTTTTGCTTTTTTCGGCAGATAAACTGTTTTTTTCCTTTGGTGTTGCCATTGCTGCTGCTTTGAATGGAACGTGACTGTGTCCCGAAATATGCGAAACAGTTGCCAGGCCCCGGGTTTTCCGGTGCTCCCCCCTCGGGCTCCGAATCCGATTCCCAGCCCGATCCCCATCTCTAGCAGAGTAGCGCTATCGAGAGACGACCGATATTTTAGCAGCAGCACAATTAACAAACCGGCATAAATGTGGAAAAAAGGATTCAACGCTTTTCAACGATTTTCCTGCGATTCTCGGGGGCAAGATTGCAAGGCATGCGTGCGTGAACATTTAATTAAAGCGACTTATTAAGTATGTAAATTTCCGCAAATGATTAATTTGCATATTTATGAGACTAAAATGAGCAGGATAGGTGGGGTGGGGTGGCGTCAGACAACTAAAACAACAACAACAACAGCAAAAGACGTCGGCAACTGTCAATAATAATCAGGCAGGAACGTGAGAGGGGTTGGTTGCGATGGTGGCATGGTAGAAGGGGTTGAGATGGCCAACAACTTGGAGGGGAGGATGGCAAAACAACGACGGCTGTAATAACAATTTGAAATTGAAATTATGAATTTAACATGACAGCAAACGATGCGCGCAAGTTTTATGGCTTTTAACTGCAGCTTAAGGAGTTTACTTACGCCGGCTAATTATGCGTAAGACGAAACGCGACAAACATCAAGAAAGAACATCGTCTTGAGGGTGGCATCTCCATGGAGATGGCCTGGCAGCTCGGACCAAAATTCAGCAGGCAGCAGCTGCTCAAGTTACACAGAATGTATTCTTCTTAGACAATTTGAAAATATGAAAAGAGTTCCAGCTCGGTGAATATTCATTGCTAAAGATTTACAATCTCACTTGCCCAATTTTCGCTTAATTTTCTAGCCAACGAAAAGTACAAACAACTGAGCAGCATTTTAATTGATTTCAATCTCTTTTTCTTCGGGGCCGCGCAAAAGTTTTCGAGAAGCGTATCAATCATCTCACAGGACAGTTTCGGTTCCACCACCCGCCAAGTACCTTGCTGTTTTGCCCGAACGCTCTTCTGTGGCCACTAATTAATCATAGAGCAGTGGCGACACACTCGTGCTGCCCTCCTCGTCGTCGTATTCCAATTAAGTGCATTTCTTCGTTTCCACCTTTCCCCCAGTTACACCTGTACTGCGTCTGCAAGCACTGAAAAAAACGACTATGTAAATATTGAAAGGTCTTAAAAAGGCCAGGCAATAAATAAATTTAAATTTAAAGTAAGTCAAATTTGAAATAAGTAAACACATATCGGAAAGCTATTAAATTATTAAACAGAAATTTAAATTAATTTTCCCTATGTTACATACAAATCCATGTTGAAAAATAGTTTCCACTTAATTTGCTGTTTCTTTCAGTGCACGAATATGCTGCGACGTGCTCCAATTCGCGTGGATGGCCACGTTGGAGCAGTCCCTTCCTTCCTATTTCCCTTCATCAGCCACTGAAAAGCAGGCTCTCAACGCCCTGGCCATGTCAACTGGTTTCTCCATTCCGGCCCCGAAATTCCGGACCTACGAAATACCCATACACACAGGCAGACACACACACACACAAATACACCTGAAAGCATGGCCGCTTTGCGTGTCAATCAATGGCAATAACGAAAAACAGCATCAACCGAGTAGTGAGAAAGCAACTCACTCACCCTGATGCCGAACCGCCTCCTGTTGGCCACTAATTCTTATTGGACGTCACACTCGACAGCATTTCACATTTTTGCCATCAGTTTTTCCGCCATTTTCGCACTTTAAGCCTCTTACGCAACCTTCGCTGGCTGTGTATGTGTGTGTGTGTGTGGCGTTGCCTAATTAAAATTCCCCCAGACCTCACTTTCCGTTTCCTCGCCATCGCCATCACCATCACCATCGTCCTCGTCATCATTCTGCGATTCTGTGAAAGTCAACAATTTTTAATTTGCCAAACAAACTGTATATAATTAATTAAAGTTTAACGTGGGCGTCACAAATGAAAAAGTAGCCTTATAAGTGCCTTCCTCTACCTCTCCACCTCTTCTCCGTTTTAGCAACGGAGGAACCCTTCCATATCTTTCAACAATGTTCCTCCGTCAGTGGCTGTTGTTGTTGCCTGCTGCTGTTGCTGCTTCTGCATTCTCATTTTGTTTTAATATGCAAAGTCAACAACATTCTGTGTCAGCCGAAGGGCAAAATCAACAGGACTATACTATACTATGTTCAGGGGGGGTTGCCAGGGACGATGGGTGGAGTGTGCCAGAGAGGAAGGCGGGAGGCATGCGGCAGGCGTAACAGTTGACTGCCCAGTGGCCGCATTAGCCGAAGGAGACGAAACGAGACTCGTGAGGATGGATGTCAACTGGCCAACTGACCAGTCTAATGGACCAGATGCGCCTCTGTGTGCACACTGAGCGAGAAAGAGGTCATCGTTAATTTTGAAAAGTGTTACTTGTAGTACGTTAGTCGTTATTTTATATTTATTTTTCTATAGACCTTATGAATTATCCTTATAATTACCCACTGATATTTTTGGTTTTTCCAAACAAGTATCACAAAAGGTTAAACAAAAGAAGACATTAGGCTTATGTTTTTAAGGTAACTATTAACATTTAAAATACATACTAATGAAAATTGTTGTTTATAATTATTATATATAAGCATTTTTATTGTTTTTAATTGTTTTTTATTGGTTTTTTTTTTTTAAATAAAAAAACCCAACATTCCATTTCTTAATAGATTTTTGCTAGTTGAAAAATATAAAAATCTTATAATTCTTACTTTTGAGTTATTCTTAACTATATTTTTCTCTATGCACTGTGTGTGCTTGTAGCTTTGGTCAAAATATTTGTATGGAAATGTGGGTAGATGCAATTGGCATAACTAAACCTGCAAACTATGTGTACAGGTGTTAACAGGTATGAAATTCTTCCTACTGCAAATCAAGGGTTCTGCCATTAGACAAGACTGTAGTTTCAGAGCCTTATTTTACCATTTCGTCATGTACCCAGACAATGGGGACCTATTAGGTAATATTTTCGTATAATTTACTCAAAGAAGCTACTTGCTTACATTCTTCAAATGAAATGAATTTAATTCAGTTGCAGTGTTCTTTTTATATAAGTATATATACTTTAGAGCCCAATTAAAAGTCTTAGTATTGGCTAATGCAAAAGTATCCTTTGTACCTTTTCGCATGGTTTAAGCTGTAGGCAATAATTCCTGACCTCAATTTTAGATATTTGCTGACAGCATGTCTAGTTGGGAAAACATTCACGCCTTTTGCTCCTCAAGTGATTTGCATTCATTCAATTGCGTTGAATCGAAAATTGAATTTGCCGCAAAATTTGCTTAATCTTACACACGCACACCCGCAACTGGCAAATGCAATTGCCTTTGAGTGTGGGTTTCGAGTGGGTGGTTTTGGGCGGTGTTTCGGGTAGAGCGGTTTTCGTGGGCGGCCATATGGCAATTGCACCAGCCTCTGAGCTGGGTTCGTGTCAATGACGGTTTGCCGTCAATCAGTTGCCATTTCCATTGGCATTGTTCTGCCGATGTTGTTGTTGTTGCTGTTGTCTATTCCCCAGCGATGCATTTGTATGTACATGTGTATGTCATGTATATTTGCATTGGTATCTGCGACTGCATTATGACAAAGACAATATGTAAATAAGCGTTTAATTGGTTTGTAATTATTATTACTGCGGATGTTGTGCTGTTGCCCATTTGTTGTTGATTTCAAGTGGTTGTAGGTGTGCCCACAGTCACCAAAACAGCCCTTCGATATTGGTTTAATAATTTGTGTATTAATTGCAAACCAAAACGAATCGAGACCTTTATATTTTCACGTTAATTATAAGCTTGATTTACTTGTGTTTTTAGTACGGTTGGAGTGCTGTTCAACCAAAAATGTATGTGATTATTGGATTAAGCGAATGACCCTTTATCGAAAATAATTATCTCATTTATTTAATAGTGATTGTGGAGCTTAAGGTTCCCACAATGAATGCGAATTACGCATCGATTTGGCTTTATAATATATATTTAACCCTATTTTTATTATGCTAATATATTTGTTTCTCACATTACCAGCTTATTCTTGGTAATAAACCGCCGCTCGATTAATTATAAGACTTCAATTTGCAGTATCATGCGACATTATATTAATTTATTTTTGTCAAAGGTACATAAAAGTTGATACGACGTTAATTAATGCTTTTATGGCCAACAGAAGCCATTAAGAATGCATCTTACCCCACAGAGCTCAAAAATGTATAAGCCGCAGCGCAAAACTTTATCGATCATTTCGGCGTTAATTAATGGACCAACAATATTCTTGTGCCAATCTTGGGGTACATTTTTTGTTCGTTTTTGTTTTCTTTTTTTGTTTTCGGAAAGCTTGTTACGCAGTTTCGCTCATTAATTTCTCCCCCCTCCCACGCACACACTGACACTCACACGCGCATAAATCTGCAATTAAATGGAGGAACGATGCCGGCAGCTCAGGAAGCAGTGAAAAAATTGTTGCCTACTTTGGCGGGCACTTATCAGAGCGGCTTTCGACTCGCCGCCAGATCGCGATTCGTTTTGCGACATTTGCCATTTGCGATTGCGATTGCCATTGCGATTGCGACCGCCATTCCCATTGCCATTTGAATTTGTTTGCGGTCGACGTGAGGCTCGTAAAAAGGCAAAAACGCATAAAATGCAAAAAGCAATAGCTGCGTAAAATTGAGCTCAGAACACGGACCGCCACGGACCTCGCGAAGGAGGGAGGCGGGGACACAAATCAAATCACGTGCAGTTTGAAAGTTTGAAAAACTCTGAAGCTGGCTAAAATGCTTGTATGGTGCGTGTGTGTGCGCTGATGTAGATAGAGGAGAGCCAAGAGTCTGTCCCCTCTGCCTCTCAGTTTTTCTGGCTTTTTGCCTTTTCGACTTTCCGACTTTCCAACTCTCGCCAGCTGTGTGACGCACACAGGCCACGGTGGGCCCTGAACTGAACTTTGGCTGGTTTCGCTGGCCTCAATGCAATCACAATAAAAACCGCACGCATACGCACAATTTTCATTATAATAAAACTGCGCATAAATATCTAAATGAGCAATAAAAATGTTTTATGTGCAATGCGACGGCGACGATTCTACGACTCTACGACATCGACATCGATGTCTCTCAACACCGCCTATGAAGTGGGGGAAAAGCATAAAATCAGCAGCAGCAGCAGCAGCTGCCAGGACCACAGGAAAAAGGATATGTCAGATAGCAAAGGACACTCGCCCACACACACACACCCCCACAAACACACATGCGGCTGTGATTGGCAGACAGCTTCCCAGATATCCAACGAGAACGAGAGCCCAAAAACTTGACCTTACTCCAACTTTGACTCTGACACTTTTCACTCGATATGCGCTTCGTAATTTACAACACAAATATCCATTGGCTATATGCAGCATACCTTTGAGCAAATATTAGGGTGTATATGTGGTTGATACGGGAATGTAATCTGAACAAATATTAAAGATTTAAAAACAAGAAAAGTAAGAGGGATAAAAAAAGATTCCTTATACCTAAAACGATTTTTGGAGAGTATTCTAATTCAAATACTGATATAAAGTTTATATTTCTTAAAAATTGGCACTGGCACACCCTGGCACATATTTGCATGAAAATTCACAAATTTTTGGCCATGTCATAAAGTTTTTAAAAGCAATGACAGCCAAAACAAACTGTCTGGGCCAGCAACAGCAGCAGCAGCAGCAGCAGCACGGGGATCGATGGCGAATACTGAGGCATTACATATGCCTGAAATATTTAAAAGCATCTGCGTGTGAAGGGTGGCCGTGTGTGTGAGGAGGCACTATAATAAAAACAAAATATTAAAATGTCGGAAAATATCCCCACTTTTAGCTGATAGAAATAAACATTTTCGGAGTC
This sequence comes from Drosophila seguyi, assembly GCA_008042675.1. NCBI lineage: Eukaryota > Metazoa > Arthropoda > Insecta > Diptera > Drosophilidae > Drosophila > Drosophila seguyi. The sequence goes on along the minus strand of VNJU01006457.1, from coordinate 3,507 downwards.
TGCTCATATGAACGATAAAATGGCAGTCGAACTGCGAAAAAGCAAATTGACAGGCGGCCGACGATGAAAATGATGCAAACGGCTGTCTTGTCGTTTTATAATAAAATCCATGAATACCGAAAGTTGTTGTAGGTTGAATGGCTTTACAGGTTAATATTTGTTCACGATATACATGCCTGATCTGTGTGCAGTATCTTAACTTTCATCCGGCTCATTTTCACCCGTTTTCCGTCTCAATTTTCAGCTCTTTTGGAGTTTCGCATATATAAATGTCATTAAATGCTATTACTCTGCTCATTCCCTTTGTGCATATACATCTGTATAAAAATATATATCTCCACGCTGTGTCAGATGAATATTTTGCCAACGCTTAATTTGCCAGCCTTTGTGCGTGCGCGAGTATGCTGTATGCGAAGTAAATTGCCAGACAGTTGATTAATGCATTTTATGGACAGGTGCCATGCGTCAGCCACCGAATGAAACGGATTACTTAATGACCGCGACGACGACGGGGCGTATGCGCAATGTTAATGAAATTTCATGCAAGTGCTAGTATGCATGGCATGGATATAAATGTACATACATATATGCAGAGTCGGCGAAAAAAATGTTAATTTGCATTGCAAAGAAACTTGTAAGCCCGCTACCCAAGCAAACTGCACAACAATGCCAACAAATTGAGATGTCAGTGAGGGGGCAGTGGGCGTGGAGAGTGTGCGTGTATGTACTCGTTGTATTAAAACAATTTGCTCTTTGTGTGCGAGCAGCGTAAAAGCAATGGCATGGCGATGGTCGGAGGTCGGAGGTCGGCGGCGGACAGACCGCTGCGAGGCGCGCTAAATAACTGAAGGAAACGCTGGCCCATGGCAGTCGTCATAGGCAGTGCGACCTGTCAGTTGCAGGCGGCCTGTTGTCGCAGTTGTTGTTGCCCGGCGGCCATGTAAAAATATGGCACACGTTGCGTATACGTCAGAAGCACGCACACATGTACGGTCCCGAGAACAGCGAGCAACCAGCAAACCAACATACACGGAGAGAAAAGAAAACATAAATACAAATATATTAATGGACATTTGAAGAATAATCTAGTATTAAACTTGATTGTATGAATAGAAAGGAACATTTCTTAAACCAAAGAAAAATTTTTAAATCAAAATGAGATATAAAATAAATAATTAAGCGGAAAATATGTATATTGCTTTCAGTTTCAATTATTAAAGTTTCCCTCAGTGCATGTACAGCCGAGATGTGAAAAATGTTGGCAGCTCCGGGGGAAATTGAGAAACTGACGGGGGAGCCCAGAGCCCAGAGCTCAGAGCCCAGAGAATGAAAATGGAAAACAGGAGCAGCAGCAGCAGCAGCATCGTCAGAAGAGGAAATGTCCTGAGTGAATGGGTCCGTTTTGGGGTGAGTGAGTGTGTGGGTGTGTGCTCGTGTGTGTTTAAGTGTGCCTGGGTGTGCGTATTTGAGGGGTGTCGCTGGATACGTAGGTGGGCCAACGACATGAGCCGTGACGTTAGGCTCATTTATTTATTATTTCCTCAGATTGAAGCACTATCAATAACCAAGTGCAAACAAGGCGAGAAGAATCCAGCACAAGCACACACACGCGCCGATTCTGACTCTGTGAACTTGTAGGGAGCATCAGCTGGATGCCTGGGGAACGTATTTTGGGGTTTGGTTTTATCAACTTTACAGCCTAACTGGTGGTACGGCTTGTTTATGGATCTATTCTGTGCAATCTGAGAGCATCTGGAGACGCATAAACATGGATATTCGGTTAACAACTTGATTGAGTTCCGCTTGGCATCAGTTTTCGGCTACTCTTCCCTTTTAATATATGCACACTTTTATCTAAAATGCTTGAAAGACATTCATTCAGGGGAAATTTAACGAAAAATCTATGCGGCACAAAGCAAAAACTGAAAATAGAGCGCTTAGAAATTGAGCCGGAAATTAGAACAAGAACTTTAAGAATATTATACTTGAGAGCCAAAGTCTGGAGTGGTAATTATCATTTGTATTTTGATGACCTATACAACCGGAAATAAAGTCAAAAATAAGCTTTTTTTGTTGCTCTGAAAATTCTTACACCGGATTTCCCGTTCAAACAGGGTAATTTTCTGCCTTCTGCCCAACTCTTTCGCCTTTATTATCTCTGCTGAACTGTTTGCATAAATCAAAACTCTTTTCATTTTCCGTCCCGGCTGCTGTATACACGCTTTCCCATGTGTGCCATTCATTTATTTGTGCATTCACTTTTTTTGTCATATATGTATGTATGTACACACATATATCTCTTATTTTTTTTTTTTTTTGGGAATGCCGGAACCATGATTTAGTGCCGCAACTAGCTGCTGGCTGGGCCAGGCTTAATGATGTCAATCGGCGCGTGCTTTGGCTTTAAACTAAGGCCGCATATTTGCCAAGTTTATTTGGCCAGAAAAAACAGAAACGGGGGCCCGCACACATTCATCATAAATGTGGATGAGATACAAGCCCCGGACAGTCGGGCGGGGATGGGGGGCTGAGGTTGAGCGAAAGGTAACATGGAAAAGCAATCGACGGGCAAAAGGGGCGCATATTTCACGACCCATCTCCAAAAAAGGTTCACAAGTGCGCTGATATGCGAAGAGATGCTTGCCAAAAAATTACACGGACCATTGGTCAGCGGCAGCAACAACATCAGTAAAGGCAACGAGCAACCGGCAACATGGCCCGCAGCAACCCTTAAACAACATCCCGCTTCCCCCGACTCCCTTTCACGACCAAACTCTCACTCGTATATTCATATACGAAAAAAAAAGAAAAAAAAACACCTTTGATGTATGTAATTTGTAACGGACGGTATATGTCCTTCGAGGTACTCTCTGTCTACTAAAGGATGCCAGCTGTGCTCAGGGAAAATGGCGTGGTTCTTGTACCTCTCGGGACATTCCCGTTACTCGAATTAGTTGTAGACAGAGTATCGGGAGAAAATAGGGAAGCCCCAGAATGGTTTAGGCGACATGAACCAGATTTTTGTTAGATAAATAAGGTGTTAATTATCTCATTGTTTTATCGGGTTGAATACCTCTGAGGTGTTGATCACTTAAGGTGCCTAAATAAAAACTCTAAATATTCATGATTTCAATTTCGTTATAATTCAGAAAAGTATTCGCTATAAATCAACAAAGTTTAAACTCCAAACATAATGCGCAAGTAATTTTACATTTCTATATATAAATTCAAAATGACTCGGGTTCATGCTAATAATATTAATAGATAGAAATTTAATACTAATAAATATAAATTTAGATTTAATATAGAGAGCAGAAAAATCGCTAAATTTGAGCGATCTGCTTGACCTGTGTGCTGATTTTGGCTTTTCACAAATTTATATTGCGGCTATGCCGTACTTACTACCAATCCCTCGATGTCGACGGGCCCGCTGACCTCTTGGTGACCTTGGCTGATAAGGGTGGAAATTAATTGCAAATATGAAAACCCAAACTTGTCAGCAGCACA